>JBAJNP010002862.1:10000-44260 GCA_036877545.1 Yasuhikotakia modesta | reverse complement strand
AGAACAGTACTAGCCTTTGTTTGCCATTTTCATCGAGCAGCACAAAACCACTGTCAGCCTTTAAGAGATCTGTGATAAACTGAGGAAAAACTACTTTGACTTTCTGTGCACATACTATGAACTGCACAGTGAATACCAATGAGTTTGTTGTCAGTGTTTGGAGTGACCAAGCACGGTTAATAATTACTACAGTGGCATGACCTGAAGGTTTTCTGCAAGGTATTTATCACCTGTCTGCACTGTGTGCTTTTAAAAGTCATTTTAAATTTGATCCATCAAAATACAACAACAAAGTCTCTGACATTACAGTCTGCGCAGCTGCAACCACATACAGCACTGATGCTTAATACCTCATTTTAGACTTTTATTGATTTCGAAGTGCTATAAGCGTTTAGTCATTACCAAGCTAATGACTGCTAATGAGTTTAAACAGTTGGAAACTCACCAACCGTATTTCTGGAATAAATTACATTTAGTTAAAAAACATAAGTATAACACATAAGTGAAATGTAGACTCACTGCAGTGCAGGTCTGTATAGGAATACAGATTTACCAGACTAAAGAAGCTTGTTAGTAGATTATTCGTTTTTCTGAAACCCTCATTGTGCTCGACACAAAAACACATGAATAAAACATTCACTGCACAACCCACAAAGACAAATTACGGTTCTATCTCAGTATTGCAAAGCAGAAATTTCCACCAGCTAACGCACAACACAAATACGATGAAAACAACACAGTAAATGTCCAGCACAGACGTTACAGAGATTAAAGGTGATACTTTCTGCCTAAAAAGTTTAATCTTTCTGAAATTACTTCTGTAATGCGCCTTAATCTTTTCTTAAAGATTTCTTGGCAACACAGCGTGTTACGCCGCATGTTTCCTGTAATGCTGGGATTGCTGCTTGCTACAAGAGTTTCTAAAGCAGCAGACCCCCTATTGCCCACAACGTATTTAATGGCCCCCCACTTACAATTCCTACCCAATGAAAAGTTATACAGCTTGGCATGCCTAAAAAGATGCATACTTCTTATAAAAATATCAAACACAAAAAAAAATTACAGCAAGAATTTAATTCTTGTTTTGTCTTATTTTAAGTTATCTTAAAGCCTCCTTAGAAGTTTCTTGAGACACCTGATTCAGAAACATTGTTCTGGAGGAAACAGTGATTTTTCTAATGTGTAAGTCTAAAGCCTCATACAGGACTGAGCCACAGCTGTCGGAGTTGTATTTTTCCACTGGGATTCGTGTCCCTGGAAATGTCACCAATACAAGCCTGAGTCAGATCAATCCGGGAGATGGACACATTCCAGTCACATCAATGAAGGGCTGTGAGGAGCCAAGAAGAGGTGTGAAGAAGGAGAAGAGGAGAAAAGTCTCCTATCAGATTGTGTTAGAGTAGATATTTAAAACTGCTTATCTGTGTTAACATCTGGGCTTGTAGAGGAGGATAATGGCATTTAACTACAGAAACATTACAACAAACATCACCGCTGATATGTTTAGCAGATTCATATATGACATATATGTATTCAAAAGTAGCAGTCAAACAGGAAAACAGCTTTTTTTTTACCAGCGTATTGCTCTGTAGACTGACAACTCTAATTTTAATCTTCTGATTCTGGCTAGAAAAAGCAAGCTGCTAAAAATATTATACTAAAAACTATTATTTACTACACAAACGGCCTATTTCAATAGAACAGAAAACTTGATTTCATAAGGTATTTGACTAATAATAATGAGGTGATTTTGTGTCCAGAAAGTACAATATGTGTGTAATTTGCTGTGCAGTAAAAAAATGTGCCATTTATTTTGAAATCTGAATGAAAGTTATTAGTGAGCTGGTTGGAGTTTCCAAGAACTCTGTGATATTAATTCTTAGAAGAATTCTTGCAGAAAGTCCCTCTTCAAATGGTGTCTATAAAGAACTTGTTACTGTTACCATTACAGAACAAATTACATAGCAGTATATTTTATTTCCTCTAGTGAGGAAAAATGTTGGGTATTTTTACACACTGCAGTAAAACTTTAAAACAACCTCCCAAACTGTGTTCGTTTTTACCTGTGCTGAGGCACATTTCTTTGCACGCAGAAAACAGGTTTGTTCTCTTGCTAAAAAGCTGATGGCTGAAATATCAGGAACAAGGAACAGAAGAGCTTTCTGTCCAGTTATGGAGGGAGAGAGACAGGCTCTCTCTAATAAGCTCCACAGAGACAAACTTTTACAAGATAAACTCACTTTATCTTGTGATAAACTCACTTTCCATTCGTACTCGTACAACAGTTGTCAGTTCAGACGCAGGATTTTGACTCATGCTGTCTCTCACACACATCAGAATGTGTTTGTGTGGGAACACATTTATCTCTACAGAACCATTCAGAAAGGACCTACACTGTTGCTACTGTGACATGCCTGTTAATGGCATTGTCATGACCCATTGCATCATGGGAAACACTAAATGTGTGACACAAATTTAGAAAATAATTATTCACAGGCCCTTTGTGTGTCCATGCAAACAGAGAGTTATAACTAAATCTATAACATAAATTTATATGTAATTCAGAACTGTAATCATTACATATTCATGTGACTGATTATCCACAGGTTTGTAAAATATATATGATATGTATGTGTATGATTAGTTTAATAAACTATTTTTAACTAGTATCACTTTCTTTTTGGGTGAGATTAATCTCCAAACTACAACAGATTATCTATTTAAAAAAAATGAAAAAATAAGGCTACTACCCCCTATAATTTTACAGAAACATGTCAATATAAGTGATATTTTTGTGGCTTCTAGGGGAGAGCAGTAAAGGATATTACTTTTATTTAGGTATTGATTGTGTTTCCACTTGAAGCAGCAAAAATAACTCTATTTATTTGTCTCTGTGTGTGTTTGCCCTTTACACAAAGACAAGGTAACAGTGGAAATTGCATCTGAACAGCAAGGTCACACATAATGAACAGTGTGATTCAGAGGCTTTGGATACTTTACAATATTGCAAATGCCATTTAAAGCAATACACCTTATGAAAAACATGCAAATATTACCACCATCAGTTTTATGCTATTAACTTAAGAACATCACTGAATGTCATGTTGGCATATTTACATAAGAACAAGCAAAACATCAGTAGAAGCTGGTATTTGAATTCACAAACAGTTATGGAAAATAATGAATGGAAAACACAAACCAATTAGCATAAAATTCACAGCTGATTTATGCATGCTGCTATTTTTATGATTTTTATGATTTTATCATGGATGCTTAGTGACTCATTCCCTGAAGCATTTTGTTAGCATTTGTGATGAAAATTTAACATGAAGTTTAAAATAAGCCATGCAGGGTCAAGGGAGAGGAATTAGAGGAACAAAACTAACTGTTTAAAGAGTGACTCTCCACTGACCTGTTCCTTGTGTTTTAATGACTGAAACATTGCATTACAACCAATATCAGATCTGAGATCTGCCTTAGTTTTCTAAAAGGGTTTTTGAAAATAACTTGATTTTTCAAAATAAAGCAATGTTTATAGAATAATGTTACATTACTCTAAAAAGTTTTAAATTGACATGCATTTAGCAAGGAAAAGTCAGTCATCAAACTCCTTTAGTACTTTACCAGGAATTTGCCAGTATTTTACCAGAAATGTACCGGTATTTTACCAGGAATTTGGTAACTAATCACTGTTTATTAAAAGATATTTCTATTACTGGCATGTGGCTTGTACAGATGGTTGGTCTGTCTGGGAAAGTTTGTGTGTTTTTACTAAAAATGTCGCACTTGTGGGATGTTTACATCCATTATGTTTAATTCCTCTGATCACGTTGTGTGTCCATCACAGTTTTGTTCCCTGTCCCAAACGCTACACTTTACATGCCCTTACAGGCTGCAGGTGGTTATATTAGCAGAGAGTGTGCCATTTGTCATTTTATGATCCAAAAAGGGGCTCATTAGTGCCAATTTCTGTGGTCACATTGCACCCTTTTACCAAGCATGCACCGATGCACACTTTACAGTGCACTACACAACATCTATCCGGCATAACTCACTAACTCATCACTATAGTTTGGACTTGGAGCACAACCACAACAGCTGAGTCACATGTTCAAGACTTAATTTCATCCAGTCTGCTGGCAGACAAAGAGTCTCCAAACAGACATGACTGCCATCAGCCTGTTCCACACAAATATATTGAGGCAATCACACTCTTCCATTCTCTCTATTTCTGTCAAGCTACAATGCGATTTCTTGTAGCTAACCTCCAAGGTCATTGGTTCAAATCACAGGGAATCCTGCTAAAACGCATTTCCTGAGCACACTGTAAGCCACTTTAGATAAAAGCGTCTGACAAATTGTATCTGATTTTAGACAGATGCTTTTATCTTGTAGCTTTTATCTTTTGGAAGAAAATATTCTGTTTGTTTAAATGCTGAATCCATGACAGGGTGAATCTGCCTGTTTTTGGCAGCAAACAAATCAGTTTGAAGATCAATGTCTGAGTAAGTCAGACCACCGGGTGTTTTGTTTATATGCAAAGTCACTGTTGAGTTCTTTGTATAATACTGACTAGAAGTCATCTTAAACCCTGAGCTCTAGAAATAATGTCACAACAGACACATCCCATATTAGTGCCGTTTTTAATGTTAACCAAGTACAGTCTTGGAATTCTTTTAGCAATTTGGAATAAAGAATGACTGGCGTTACAATCTGAGCTCATCTGTTTACTACAAAGGGAGGCACAGGCTAAGAGTGGACTATACATTAACTGTCTAACCTGTCAGTTCACAGTTCTTGCATTTAGACCGACTACTCAAAATAAACTCAGGAACTGCAGTCACTAAAAGTCCAGACAGCAGAGGAAATTAAAGTTAGCTGACACTTCACAACAGTGCTACACATTATAACGATGCAACTAGCAGCTAACATATATTGGTTGTAAAAATATTTCTCTTACATTGCCATTAATTTCCATAAAATGTTATTTTGAACGTTATAAGAACATTCAAAACGTCCATTTGTAGACATAGTATTAAAGTAGTGTTTGTTTTTAAAAACATTTCAACATTTTTTAATTCTCTAACATTTAAATAATGTTCCACTAACTTAGAAATAACATTTATACATGTGCTATATAACAACAACCGGTTGAGCCATTCATGACGTGTATGTTGTTGAAATATGTATATATTTAAAATATGACTGAATTAATGTAAGAACAATTTATTTGATTCACTACTAGTTTCAAAGCAATTCCAGGTCCAGACGCCTTTAAATCTAAAGTCTTTATTAATTTCACATCGTATTACCAGCAGAGTAAAACAGAAACTGAGTCACTGATGAAGTGGCCATAGATTATTTGACTGAACTGTCCCACAGGCCTGGATACATTGATTATCCCAGCAGTCAGAGCTTTATATTGAACGTGCCATACATTAACATCACCAGCTTAAGTGATTTTCCTGATTGACTATGACCTGATACACACAATATTCAGACGAAGATTGATACACACTTTAATGCCAAACAACTCTAAGCTGTGTTGACTCATTTCAGTTACATTCAGTTACTTAATAAGCATCAGAGATTTATTGAATATTGTGTGTTAGTTTTACAGAACTAAAGTAGTTCAGTATAAATGTTCTGTTCCCAATTCAAATACGGCCCTGAGGTGGCCAAACACATTAAGCAATGTCACTAAAACATACCCAATGCCACTAAAGATCTTTGCTGATGTACGGATCAGGTCCCTGGGGAAGAGGCTACAGGGGCAGTTAATCTCCTGGGGGGCTTCTGTGAGGGGTCTCTGATTGTTGCAGGGAGTTAATGAGGCGTGAACAGGAGGAGGTCATTTTTATTTAATGACTGAGGCGTTATCTCGCTCTGCTGTCTCCAACCGCTGATCTGACCTGATCTATGGCTCCATAAAGTGCAGCAATAAAGACAATAAAGCAGGACAGGGATAGCATCTCATAGGCCTGCTGTAGATCCGACATGTCCGTGAACGGGTGGCCATTGTAACGTTGCAGTCATTAATTGAAGCTGGTTGTATTTTTACAGGTGGTTCATTGAACTTGAATTGAATTTGCAATGTGATTTGTAACATTTACTACAATAGGATGCTATGGTGCTAAAGTGCCAAAAAATGTGATTGGGAATCATGATGTTTTCAGTAACTGGCCAATCAGAAAAAACAGGTTACCTCACGCAGTACTTGCTGCTATCCATGTTCAAACATGCCACAGAAAGTGAAGGCAATCAGTTTGTGATTATCCGTGTCAAAAATGTAAATAACAAATAAGTGTTTATGAATTATTCTTTTTTCCTGATGCTGGCTAATAAACACATTCTGTACTTTTTATAAATTCTAATATCAAAGAACATGAAAGAGAACAGAGAGAAAAGAGAAGAAGAGAGCAATTTCTAAATATATAAAAATACAAATTTATGACACTATATACTATATGGTACAACTTCTATATGGTACAAGTACAAAAACCTTTACATTTAAACCTGATGGTTTTAAGGTTTAAAATAGTTTCTTTCTTTCAAAATGTCAAGTAAAATCTAACTGTTAAATGGCAAAACTGTCAAATGACAAACTGGCAAATGTGATTCGTTTTTAAATGACACATTTACATTTACTTAATAGGAACAGACTAGACAAAAAGTCTATGAAAATAAAATGACTACAACTGCACAACTTTTACCTTTGCAATTTCTTTAGTAAATAATTATTGTAAAAATCAACATTAAGTGTTCTTAAACCCCATTACAACCTTTCTACATTTATCTTGCCAATGCTTACAGTTCATTCAGTTCAAAATCAGTTCATATTTTGACAAAATACTACCTTTGTTAGTGCTGAAAGTAGCCGGTGCCAGTAATAACTCTCATTGTGCAGGAACCAGCCGTCTGGAAATCTCAATGGTTTAAAATCATGAAGGGCTGAATAAACGTGTGAATAAAAGTGTGGGCAAATGTTATCAGAATATCCAGTGTTGACTGAATTATTTGTTTAAAAGACAGGCAACTCCTAAACCAAGTCCTTAACTGGTGTCTATATTCCATATGCCTTATAAAATGAATCAATCTTCTCTTCAAGGCAGAATGAAAGCTAGAATATATAATGCAAAAATCAAAGGTGATCATCTTTCACAAACATCTGTTGTGAATAAACTTGTATAAGTTATTCCGGTTGGTTTGCCAATTGTACTGATGTGCTAAAGTGCGAAGGTGAGGAGAGACTGATGGCTGTGTTACACTCGCTTAAAACACGTAACTTGACGTTGTGGTGTGAGGAAGTGAGGCGTACCAGAAAGTGAGAAAGCTGAATATAAAGACAAAAAATAGAGCTATGTATGCTAATGGCGATAATACTATTTATCTGTAGACTATTCTACAACCATGCCAGATACACACACACACACACACACACACACAGAGGGCAGAAGGGAGTTAAATTTTTCTATCACAACTTCTATCTGTCAAATTACAACTTCTGTCACAGCTGGCTAAGTCTCTTGAGATCCCACCAAATCTAATAAACAGTACAGAGACTGTTCTTGACTTGTGTTGCTGAACTTCAAAGGAACACAGTGGTCAAAAAGATGAGGAATAAGAGGATTATGAGAGGACCGCACAGAGAAGATTGTTTAATAAGCACAGATTCATAAAAGCACAATGAAGCAATTCAGTAAAATCTCATTATGGAAATAATCGAGCCAATCTTTCAAACCAATTAACAGTTCATATCAAAACATCAAATACAGAAAACACAGTTATACCACACAGCATTTAATTGTCTGATACCAGCTCTGGGTTGACAAGACAATTCTCAAGGCTTATTAGAAACGAACTCGTACCCCAGAAAAGGGTGGAGGAATGGTTGCCCAGGAAACGGCTTATGCAGCAAATCTGAAGGTTAATAAACTAAGGGGCTGTGCTTGGAGAACACGCTTGCTCCGAACATTGGGAATTATATGGAAAAGATCTGATCCAAATGTGTCACCACCCTTGAGAAATTGACTTTGGTTATTGCTTAGTTCCTGTTTGCAAAGCCAGCACAGAGAAAAGAGCAGATATTGGATTTATTTGCTCAAGTGAAGACACACAATAGCGCTCATCAGCTTTTTTCCATTCACTGGAATTCACCGGAACAGGAAAAATCATTAATCATAGCATATTTTAAGTGGACATATCATGACACAGATTTGTGCTTCCTAATTTTAATAGGAGTTTGATAAATAAGGACTATGTGGACATATGCGCTAACACATGATAAAGCAATGACCCCCTGATGACACCACAACTGCATAATGCTATATTAGCATAGGACCGCCCACAATTGCCCACATTAATGCCATTATAGAATTCCATAGGTTGGCCCAAGCTAACAAACCACACTGTGAGCTATGACCTCATCTATAATACCAAACAAAAATTACATTAAAGTCTTAAAGGTACAGAAGACAAAAATAGGTTTTGATAGCAACAGCAGAAAGAAACATTCACTAACATTATTGCTGCACTTCAAGGTTAGAACTGAAACGCTACAAAAAAATATATTGTCCATTTGTAACTGGGAAGCTTTTGCTCTTACCACAATCTTATTTTCTGTGCAAAAAAAACAAAACAAGAGGCAAGAAAAAATAGGACCACATATAAAAGCTTCATTATCCAGTTATCCTTCTTTTATTCGTTTTTTTATGAGGATAATGTGTTTAGTAGCTTGCGTTTTCCATGCCATCATAATTTGTATCTAGAATGGCTGAGCAGTCAGTTTAGTGACCCTGACCGCAGGCCATATCTACAACAGCATCTCACATCAACTGTCCAATCAGCTCTTTCTGGGTGCCAAACGGTTCCCTTTATAAGTTACGATCAATTATTACTCCTCCAACAAAATTACCCAGTATGCAACAGTGACTACTGTACAAGCAATTCTTCTGAAAGTGGTGATATGTTTCATCATGATAGCTAGCCTTTCATTTTTTATTTAGAACCGCCCCCCACAAAGAGAAGTTGATTTTTGCATAGCTAACTTATGTCGCAGTGCCAGCTGTCATCTTTCTAAACTTAATAAATTACTTCAGTTTTTTTCCAATGAACAGCAGCATCTGAGAAAATGTTATTTGCTTAGTTAGCTTGGATATAAGAACTCTATACAAACTTTTTAAATTCTGTAAAGTTTTAAATTATTCCACTAACAACTTGAGGATAATGTTTTGGCATATAGGATATATAGCATTAAAAAGTTTTTTAATAACTTTAAGGAAACTTTCAGAGAATGCTAGCCAACCTTCTGAAACCGCTCCCTGTTAGCTGGGAAAGTAATTCTCTTTCAAAGCATGTCATTAGGGTAACTATAAATCACAGGAGCACTAAACAAAATCTCTGAAGTCATTTTCTGCACAGCTTGACTCATGTATGATCATTTCCACCCAGTGCTGTTTCTTAATAGGCCTTTTTTAAAGCTCTTCACTGGCAAATATCTTCCTACCATCTTACTGTAACCCAACACCTGTTTAAACCACATACAGCTCCATAAACTACCATCATATTGGATGAGATGCATTTTAACAAAGGGATTCACAACTTCATTGTATCTGCTTATGGACACCAGATGTTCGTTTGACGTTAACTTGCTTCAAATGTTCTCAAAGAGAAGGTCATTCAGAGGAACACACTGATCTGGAACTGAACACACTGAACTGAACACAGATGTTCTCAGACTCAGATATTAATACCTTTTGGCAGGAAGCTTACAGCTAAGGAGGAAGACTAAGGATGTCACTTTTGTGTAAAACCAAAAAAGATGTGTGAAGACCAGAAGGATGTCAGGAACTTGGTATAAACACACATAGTAGAAGAACGGATAAAAGTTGTTATATAAACAATAAAATTATATTTAAAAAGACAGAAGAGTTTCTATATGTATGTATAAACAAGTGGCCAAAACAATTTAATAAACTATTCTCCACCACTAACATATTGACAGTGCTTACAAGCTCACAATATCAAAAAATCCTTTTTAAATCTGTTTTTATACAAACAACTTACTGTCTACATTGCTGTTTAAACCATATTAGGCCGACAGAGCCCTTAAACCTTAAATGTGCTCAGTCTAAAACTAAACTGAACTAAACTGAGACAGTGTTCAGGCTCCAAACTTTACAAGCAGAAGCACAAATTCTGTCTCTCTCTGTGTGACTGGGTGTAAAGCCAAACTGGTTGCCATGGAAATGGTGTGAGCAAGGGATGAGACCGCAGGTGTCAACGCAGGATTTAAAGGCACAATTTACTGCATGCAGCAGATGCAGGAATAATGTAGAGCATTAAAAGCTATGGGCTGCAACAGAGTATCTTTAATGCTGAATATGGACATGCTTAGATGATATGTTTATGTGTGTGTGTGTGTGTGTGTGTGTGTGTGTGTGTGTAGATCTGTAGCGGAAAGCAAGGCTTCACTTATGAGATGATCTGGGGAATATGCTGGTTTTCCTCTTTAAAATTCTTTGCTGTCAAATGCTGTTAAAAAAAATGAATTTCAGCACTGCATACTCACAAAAGTTTTTACTCTGGTACTTGACAGAATTAACCCACCCAAACTGTATAACAAGCAAGTAGCAACACACTTTACACCACACCTTAGCAACCAGACTATAAGCTACAAATAAACAACAGCATAAGCACATAGCAACACACTTTACACCACACCTTAGCAACCAAACAATAAGTTATATAATACCAATTTAGCATTAAGTTAATAATACCAATTTACCTTACCAAACCAGTATGATAAATCATTCAGAGTATTATGGGATGTGATGGAAGGGAGGGCAGAGCCATGTGCAAAGCCTAAAGCAGATATAACAGCCTGCTGTAAAAGGTCACAAAGGTCTTTGGGTCTCAGGCCTTCTCTCTCTCTCTCACTCTCTGTGTCTCTCTCTCACTCTCTGTCTCTCTCACTCTCTGTGTCTCTCACTCTCTGTGTCTCTCACTCTCTGTGTCTCTCTCTCTCACTCTCTGTGTCTCTTTCTCTCTCATTTCTCATACCACAGTAACATGTATGAGACATTAGCTGTATTACTCACACATGTGTAAAGCTGACTTGTGCTCAGTTACCTGCGATTGATACGTTTCAACATCAGTGTGTTGATTCATTAGGAGACAGAAACACCGGGTCAGAAATATTTCACATCTTCTGGGAGGCAAATTTGGTGGATTTGATGAATGAGGAAATCACTGTTTATGTTCTGTGGGGAGGACACTGTGAGACAGTGTGAAAACTAATATAAAAAGATGAATTCAGAGAATAAGACTGAACGATTGTTCACATCAAGACTGACATCTGATGTAACATTTGTAAAATGTAACATCTGTAAAATATTTGTGGGTCACTTCTACTGTGCAGTACATTTTCATAATATTATTATTTATTATCTTAACAAACTGGATTTAATACAACCTACTTATTTCAAAAGAAAGAAATCATGCTGGTTTCTTTATCAGGTGAATATTCAGGGTCAGTATTAAATCATTATAATATTTTGGTTTTGGCAGATGTTGCAGTTCCTTAATGACATCATCCTACAGGAAGTGACATCATCAATGGTGGGCAACAGCCCAAAAATCATCATTAACAACGGATTTTAGTAACCCTGTCTGACCGTTTTGTAATATAAGGGGGGTTTACTTTACTCTTACGCTGTCTACACTTTTTGATAAAATAACAATTAAACAATCTAACAATGTAAAACTGATGACCTCATAAAGTTAACACTTGTTCCCTCTCTAAACTGTAGTCAGCTTAGGCTCCTAACTTCCATTCTAGACTTTAGACTCCATTTTATGGTTAGACACCCTATTCATTTTCTTGTCGTTGTGTAAACACTCGTAAATAATGAAGTTATAAATACAAGACAGACGGTGTCTGATCTTAACCAAAAAAGACTTCTTAAAGTCTGGTGCCCTTGTATAGTAATATGTCCTTATGTTACAATCATGCTTACCTGACTGTGACATGAGTCAGTTATCCTCTGCTATAGGACACATCACATGCACTGTAAAATGCACAGCAGTGACCTCATTGACCTTGCATTGGGCTCATTATACACAGGCAGGGACCTGAGAGAGACCAAGACACATAGAAAAGCAATCCAGTATTGGATATAGAAAGAAATCAATAGTACAGTAGCCTGACGTCTGGGCAAATTGCACTTATTCTATAACATTCTGTTCCAGTTTCTCTGTCTGCCAGTTTCAAATTAAACACACACATTGTGTCTGCTAAGCAACGCTAATGTACAGTATCCTGTAAGCGGGTATAAAGCGTGAATTTGATTTAGCATTCATTATTCACTGGGTCTATGTGATTTAGATATCAGCAACAAATAAAACCAGCAGTGATTTATTGTGACCAGGAAGATTTGCCTGTGTTTAAACAAGATTCTTAGCAGACATTATTTACACACCCTGCAGCACTTGAACTAAACTGAAGGTGTTTTTGTGGCATTTTCTAAAAGCCCAGAGAGTCAGAGTTTAACACGGGAATTCAGATTGATCTCTAGCACGATTCTGAATTATACATTACAATGCGGTCTTCACACATGGCTCTCATTTACACTAAATACAGAAACCAAGGAAAAAACAGTAAATATAATCTGTTTGACCCACCAGATCACATCACTACAAGATGCAAAATGATGTGCAACAATGAGAAATTTACCTCATTTACACTGGAAACAACAAGTCTAATTATATGCATATATACTGGGGGAGCGGTCGCTGTTTTAGTCATTGAATCCTGGGTAAAATGGCAGAATTATGATTAAATAATATGTCACTCTACTTTTGCTGCATGTAGTAAACTTTGCTGTTGTCATGGCGATGGGCACAAGCATCCTCATAATTGTGATGCATTGTTTCCCATGATTGTGATTACTGTGTAAGCAGCCTGTATTTATGCTCCATCTGGACATTATAAAGTCTGTGTAAAGACACGTTTCATTGTTTATATGCACCGGGTTCAAAATGTCAACTCTAGTCAAGCGCCAGATGTGGGTAAAATTGCACTTTGGCAAGCAAATGAACCGATTTAATGGCCTTTTTTCTCTGATGTTTAGGTGACAGAGCTTCTGTCTGCTGGTAAAACAGTAACTTGTTTCATGAATGTCCACAAATTTGCTGGAAAAATAATAAAAATGTTAATACTGTATTTGATTTTTATGCTTTTCAAAAAGTATTATGACAAATATATAATATCCTTCCTATGCCTATATATGTTTTGAGAGACATTATCAGTACATCTAGTAAATAAAAAATATATTTTTTTAAAGTTGGTTATATTAATACTAACAACATTTCTGAATAGGTAAAAAAAAAGAGACCTCAAAAAACCTTACAACAAACTCACTTATTCAAAGTCACAGTTGAGCTAAAAATCTGCCTCTCACAAAGATCCAGTCACAGTTTCATCTTCAAAGTCTGAGCTACTGTTCAGAGTTCAGAAGGAGTCGTTCCTCCTTTCCACTCACATTTATCCTGGTGAAATGATACAAAACAGAGAAAATACAATGTGCCAAAAATGAATCAATAATGGCTATTTAAGTCCTGCTAAAAGTCTGCAGAGATCAACAGCTTCATTCACTTTCACTAAAATTCTGATTCATGCTGATTCATGTCCTTGAATAACTGAACGTTTCCACAGCTTTGAAAGTGGAGGTCTTCAGGCAGGCATTGACTGATTTATTTGTTTGTTTTATATTGTGCTCATGGATTTATCAAGAGAGTTTGAGTTTCTTATTCCCTGTTCCTCCCCAGACAGAGCTCTTGTTTTTCTCTACAGGAAACCACAGTGAGGTTTCGGAGGGTGGACAGGAGGAGACGATGTGACATTTCATCTGTTGTGCTCTCTTTGCTTAAAGCTCTGGCAGTCATGACAGCGGCTGTCATGTTCGGTCTCTGTGGGAGGAACAAAGGGGTAATTGTGTGTCACCCCCCCAAATACCTGCTGCCACTTCAGACAAGACTCTTAATTACCTCTTTCTCCTCCCCTTTTCCCTCTTCTTCAGAGGTAAAGACTTATTTGAACTGTCTGTGCCAAAGGGGTTCAAGGTTCAATGGTAAGTATAGTTCAGTAAGTATACTGGTGGTATATTGCTACCTGTGCAAAAACAGCTGGGTATTCTGACAAGGATTTGTTTGCAAGCAACATTTTTACTTAATATTTACAAGCATTTATCTTGTATTTGCTTTTTTACTCTCTCAACATATGACATATTTGGTGTTCTTACATACAGCGTGTTATACAGACACTTAAGACCAGCTACTAATATATATTTCATTCATATTTATTCTTGTTTATCCAAAGCAACAAATCAACTAAATTAAAGGTATACATTTTTTATTAAGTAGTATTTGTGTTCCACTGGAATCGAACCCACAATCTTTGCGCTGCAAACGCAATGCTCTACCAGTTGAGCTACCAGTTGAGCTACGGGAATATATACAGGCTAAGTCAATGGTTTGTTAAAGTCTTTGCACGCATGAGAGCACGTTCTCCAGCCACCATTGTGAGGATCTCAGTTATTTCACACTGCGGCTTCCATCTTACAGTTTGATAAATGGTACTTGTAAACCTCTCATTTAAGACTCATGCTGGTGAAAGGTCACATGAAATTGGAAGGCGGATGATATTCTCAAGTCAGCCCAGACATTAACATATTAAATCAAAAGTGACCGAAATGCCAGCGATCAGTCAAAGCCAATGAGAGGTCGGCTCTTGAATCAAGAGGTGCGTGTTATTATGCTCTATTCAGCTTGCATGTAATTCTGAAATCAAATTCGAGAGCCTGCTTCTCATCTTAGATGAAAAACCAGCAACGATGTAAACAATGACGGATAGTAAACCACTGTTTTATCTCCTGTTTTACGCCGCAGGCTGTATTTATAAACACAAACTTACTGATCTGTGTTTCCTCCACATAGATCTGCTGTTTTGAACAGAACAACCTTGTGAGGGTCTATAAACGATTGACACTGTCAGTCACCATTACTGACAACTGAAGGCAATTCAACGTCACTGGTGCTTCAAGGCTGTTGGTAAACACACAAAATAAACCACACAGGTTAAACCTCTGAGGACCGTCCACACAGGGTTAGTTTTCTGTGCCCACTTGTTGGGTGGAGCGGGGCTAGCAGGGCACAAAGACATCTTTACACACCTGTGTGAACATTATGCGGTGCTAACCATAATTAAACAAGAGTTTAATACAGACAAATCTGTTTGCAAACCTGTTTTGCTAAAATATTTGTTAGAACAGAATCTTCTAAAATGGATGTACTTATTCTACTACTAATAAGATTACTTCTTTTTTAAAAGAAAAAGGGTCTCAGAAAAAAAGTAAAATAATTAAATGTTTGCAAATGTTTTTTTGTGTAAAAGCACACTAGCTTACAATAGAACATCTGGTGTTTTCACACACACACACACACACACACACACACACACACACAAACAAACAAGTGTCTCTGAAACACCTTGGCATGTTGACAGTGCAGCCAAAAATCACATTATCAGTCAATTATCCCTATATGAAACAGCTGTCCTAGCAGAACTCCTGTACCAGTGGGGTAATAACCGCATTAGGTCCCAAACACACAGCAGTATGTGCACCACACATGTAAGTGTGTGTGTGTGTGTGAGGGAAGAAAAGCAGAGAGAGGGGGGAGCCTTGAGCTTTGACTGCATGATAGACAGGCTGTGTAACAAGGGCTGATTTATGTTGGGGGTATTTTTTTAATTAGCTGTTTTTGGGATTTTTTTTACTCACAAGAAACACTATTTTTAGTTTAAGCCTCATATTGTGGCATATGCAGAACTGTAGTGTGCATTAGGCACATCAGATGACTCACAGAAAAACATGCGTTTAATAAAATGTATGTTTTTGTTTAGTGCACCAGTACAAACTGTCCAAACTTGATTGTTACAGTTAATGGCAAATAATGTTTGTAAATCTTTCTGGTTTGTAGAAAACATTTTATATATATATATATATATATCACAAATCAAAATTGTATACACTTATTACACACACACACACACACACACACACACACACACACACACACACACACTTTGCAATGACACATGAATTGCAATTGTAATGAGTTAAATAAAGCTGCATAAAGCTGTATGTTTGGTTATAAACCCCGCAGTGATGAATCTGGGGCATGTTGTCCCCTGCCCACACTCAACCTGTTCCCAGAATGCACCAGACCTGCTCCCTATCTATTGCCCATGAGATGCAGCCTATATATGTTCTTCCAGTGACCCACAATGAGTATTTGTTAGTGGAGCACCGATACGTCATATGCTTCAGCATCAAACAGAGAATAAGGAACACAGCAGACTGCTAACTCACAGTTTACATCAATGACTAAGACTTTTCCTCTCTCAGGGCTCAAAAAAGCTTTATAAACAATTAGAAAAAAATGCTGGTTAAGAATATCTACAAAGGAAACATTATAAACCTTCACACTTGTGTGAGAAAGTCAATAAACAAAACACAATATTCTTGTATAGCATAAATTTTACAGCACAATTTCACACCAGCATGAAGGAAGAGGGGCTACAGCAAACTAACTTTTCAATTTAGCAAATTAATGGGAGTAAAAATGTGTGTACTGGTTAACTATTAAACAGCTTATCTTGTCCAGTTATGTATACAGGCAAATACAAGATGTAGGTACTTGATACAGTTAAAAAAGCAAAATACAGAATATTTATTCTAGCACAGCAAGAATTAGGACATTCCTTGAGTACTTTCAAGGCTGTCTTGAGTCACACACTATATAGTTTCTTTGCACAGCCAAGTAGCTATTTTGGTTCATAATAATCTGTGAATCATAATGCACCCAAACTATGAAAGGTTGCATTATGTATTTTAAATGCTAAAGGTGTGTTAGCGCACAGCAACACAATTATAATGTCACTTTAAATTCGGTTCCTGTCGTACATCCTCCAAAATTACAACTAGACTGGGAGACTCTCAATTTTCACTGTTGTATAAACAGATGAGCAGGACACAGGAGGTGTGAAAATAATCAAAACATTAGTTTGAATGGTAGAATTATATCCTCTGAAAGTAGGACAGAAAGCTACTTCTACTTATTTATCCTGCATTGCAAACGTACGGTAATAAACAAAACATCTTCCAGACTCGCAAACAAAAGGACATTTTACAGCAGAATGATAAAGGTCTTAATACAAGAGTTTGCGTGCAACAAACTACACATATAAACACACACCTACTATTATATAAACACATATAAACACACACCTACACCTACTAAGCATTTATGAAGAACAGGACAATTGGGCTGCGTGTCAGAACAGAATACTAACTTACTTAACACTAGTATTTAAAATAAAATAGTTAATGAAACAATAGTTTTGAACAGTGGTACAATGCATTGTTGTCACAGAAGCTAAAATAAAGTGTTTTTGCAGCTATAATAACTTGCAGTTCAGTCTTTGATCACATTAAAAATGTAAGTCAAATGAATTGCATTGTGGGATACATTATTTTCTTGTATACTATACTGCATACTTCTAGAATATCTGGCTTTATGGTCTATATACTTACCATACTATATACTTTCAATCTCTCATGTAGCCTAACCTTCTATAATAAATAAATGAGTGTAAATGGGTCAGAGTTGTGCATTTGGTTGCCCTTCCGGTGGCCCATCTGTCTGTTCTTCTGTCCACTATCTCTCTCTTTCTTTCTCTAGGGTTCGCTCTAAGCCACCCCTTGCCCATCATGAGTCGAAACAGTGCTTCTGTTATGAGTGAATCACAGTTAACAGGCTCGTGCTCTGCGCCCTGCGGCCCATTCCGGCGACCCTTCTGTTCTGCCCACCAATCAGTGTAATCGGTTGAGCTGAGATAGGGTTCAGATGCCCAGAGTAGCTGGCTTGGGGTCTTGGAGCGGGGCCTAAACATCTCCCTGAGCATTTGGTAGGGCACAGCACGGCCATATGTCTGCTTTGAATTGTGTGACCATGGCTGGGCCTGGGAGCAACCAATGGCAATTCATCTCAGAGGTCAGTATGAGTCACCATAGTGGATGCTGTCATCGTACCCTGGACAGTTACACAAACTATCTGGTAAACATGAGCGTACATAACCTGCTGGGGCCAGGTACATTCAATCCTGGAAGACTGTTCAGAGACTGTGCTGAAATCTGACAATGGGATGCATTCAGCTTCTGTTTATAAATGAACTGTGCAGCTGCGTCTGAAATCTAATCTCTCCAAGCGGCTGTGAAATCACACACAGCACATGAAAGGGTGCATGTGTTCTACACAACCTAACGCCAACTGCACATATGAAGGAAACATCACTGGACAAACAAAAAAATGCTACACACTTTAATCTACGGTTTCTATTAGGTAAACAGAGAGCAAACTGTTTGTCATGAGAGGACCAGATTTAAAAGAACATGCTCTGCTAACAGGGAACAATGTTCTCTAAAATGTTCTATCAATGTTATTGCAAGAACATTTTTAGTACCTTTGAGAAAACTTTTAATGTTATATAAGACATATCAAAATGCCACTTTTATGTTGCTAGCAGAACAGTTTAAAAAATTGAATAAAGTTTATATATCCCAAGCAATAACATTAATATACCATCTTAAAATTATCAACATTCCTAGAACTTTCAAAATAACATTTTTGCTACTTAATGGAAAGTATTTTTACAACTTAAACTTGCAAGTTGGGTAACAAAACACTCAAGCATATTTTGGCCCATTTAACACCCTTCCAGACCTTTTCAAATTCATAAATCCACTGATAAATAGGGACACGTCCCATTCATCTACTGGTGGAATTCCTATTTCAGTCCATTTTTTGGTTCAACCCAAAGGTCTCAGACTGTGACTGTATGAATGCTGCTGTGTGTCCACCTGGGAATGTTTGAAACAGATGATATAGATCTCAGGACAGACAACAGAAAGGCTATTCATGTCAGATCCTCTGAAATCTCTGTTGTACCGCTTCTCCAGAAACACAACCATAGTCCAGAGCAAGCTGAGGTATCCAAACACAATCACAACATTGTACAGATGTTCTGGAGATATCGACCCCATTTCCATCCAAGTTTTGCATTAGCTGCCCTTTACGCAAACGCCAAGATTTATTCACAGCATGTGCAAAAACGACAACAGATCCGTTAAATAACAGAAGAACACCAACATTCTCAGATTAGCATTCATATGATATGAATCTAATGCATGCAACTCACATAATTACATGCATGCAAACAAATATGCTATTATGTACACTTTCATACATATTAACTCACACTGAGGATGAGATAGATAAACTATGTTGCATTGACAGCGTTGCATTGACAGAAAGATGAGTGTAATCTGTGTTCAAAGAAAAACAAAATACTGTGAAGTGCTTTTAATCACCACCAGTAGTGCTTTCAAGCAACTAGGACCATAATATTTGAACGATGGCGTTCTGCTTGTTGGTTTTGTAAACTGCCATATGTCAGAAACACCTCATAGGATGATGAAAAATGAGCAAAAATCAGGTACTTATCAGTACATTCATTTGGCAGACTTGCAAATTTAGACAGTAAATTTAAGGTATACATTTTTATCAGTACATACACTATAAACCCATAGGAGAACTATGACTCAGGCTGGTTCATGCATGTCCATACTAAAAATGCATTTTTTTGGTATGATGCAAAAACAAACACTGTGAATAGCCACCTATAATATAAACACACACACATTTTCAATGAACTATCTAACTGCAACAGAGACACAATATTGAAACAACATGGGTTGTTTCCTGTCCCTGATCTTGTTCTCTTGTAGTCCCAGAGAAAATGTATAAGATAAGCATTTATCTCTTCATGAAACATGGTTTCTAAGTCCCATGGTGATTAAACAATTGCAGCAACCAATCCACTGTGGTAATCTTAGACTCATTCCTTCCCTGTAGCACAGAATGACTCAAGGGAATATTCCCCCCTTTCCCTTCCTCAGTTTTAAAGGAATCGTTCTCAAAAAAAATAAATAAATAAATAGATCTGGTCCATACAATCTTCCAGTCTTTCTTCTTCTGACTGGAATCTTTTATGTTAAAGACCTCCCAGGTGTTATGAACATATGAACATATTTTTTCCAGTATTCATTAACCTGCGGTTACAATTATGAATCTAATGACAAAAAACATTTTAAATGAACTATTTCGTTTTGTCAACTGCATCTAAATCTAACCACCGCAGTTGAAGAATTGGCATCACAGAAAACAAACCAGCTGCAAACTAAAGTAATTATACATCAACACACACACAAAAAAACTTTATTGCTATTGGCCAAGTTGACACCCTTACAATAGCCCAGCAGACACTTACGTCTCCAGCATCAGTGACTAATACAGTAGCATGACATATTACTCAGAGTCCTGTCTACAACAGTGGCCTCTGAGGGCACGTCTCCACAGACGAACTCTCAACAACTACCACGCAAAGAGTCGCAAGCATGAAGTGGAGAGGAAATACGAGCACAGAGATGAAGAAAGATAATAATCATTCAAAGACTATCTCAGCATCTCAAGGACTTAGCATCACAATTTAAGATTTTTCTTAAGCAATGTGAGTCAGAGGGTTGAACACACACACACACACATATCTAACACATACTTATGTATCTAAATCCATTCACGCATTTTTATACATTTTATTGAAGTGTATAGAGTTTATTCAGTTTTCTGGGTACAAATTTATCCCCAAGGCCAAGATGAAGGAGTGGGCAGGGAGAAATGACAAACAGAATCGATCTCTTTTCACACGGTCTAAAAAAAAAAATCACTCCAATATACTGCTAACGCTTACCGCTCTATAAGTGACTAAATGATAAACAAACAGAGCACAAGGGCAATAGATGCTCAGTTAAATGACAGAGGGGAATGTCCCTCACTCTCTGCCTCATAGATTCATGAGTGACAGAATGAAAACAGGCCACTGTGGGCATGAGGGAGGCGTATCAAATCATTTTATAGTATTCCAGCTCAGCTGTTGCAGAGCCCTGCAGATATAGCCTCAGTAACTCTCAGCCTATTACGTTACGTGAACAAGCCGAGCTGCTGATGACATCACGACAAGCTTGTGTCCTCCAGCTTCTTACAGAAAGATCCCTGAGAAACTATACTGAGAATTTGGCAACAGGAAAGGGTTAATATTCCTGAAGCCCCCGTTGCTGTAATTCAATGCGAAATGTAACTGCTTGTTAGCGACTGCCACATCACGGAAGGTTTCCATCCATCAAATCCTCCGAGGCCATTGACTTCCTGCCTGTCTAACATGTACAAAACCTGCATAAGAGAATTAAAGGCTGATTGAACCGGGGGTCCGGACATCCCACAAGCCATAATGGATAATCTTTTTCCAAACCACTTCTTCCGTCCACCATTACATGCGTAATAGAAAGATAAAAACGTTCACATGGGATTCAAACACATTATCTTATTCTCTTCATGTGAATGATATCACTACACTAACTTTTTGTCGTAACTGATTTAATGTGTGTGTTAATATATCTTATGCCTATGTTCAACATTAAGCATATTTTTATAGGATTAGTGTGTTTTCCGAGCTGTTATGACTGAGCCCTGCCTTGATCCAGGATAATGGCCCATCAATCCACAGCCGGCTTAGTTTTCTTCACCCTGCCCTGAATCGGACACTCCTTTCCGGTCCGGACCCACCCTTGGATGAAAGACATTGTAAGAACAGGTCTGAGACTTGCTGCACTTGACCTGAAAGCAAGAGTTTTAAGATGCATTAGATTTTGGCCCTTGGCTTTGTCTCAGACTCCCTCAGTCTGATCTGAATAAAGTCACTGTTGACAGTTTCTTATATTCACATTTTCTCTGGTTAGATAAAAAAGAAGACAGTTTTCCTCTCAGACTCACACAGTCGTGTGATTTATAGAGCGATTTATAAATGCACACAAGCAGCACTGACAATATTTTGCTAATTTGCTTATTTTTAGCATTAAAAATTCAGGTATTCCAGGTCTCTGGGGGACATCGGATGAAGGCAAATCTGTTCTGATGTTTGATTCTGTCTTCTAGTACTAAACTGAATTGAAACCTGCATTTTTTTATACATCAATCCCACTGTAAATGTAAATGAATGTGTGTTATACAGTATGCTGTAAAGAAGAGAAGCGTTATAAAAGTCTGTGCCTTAAAATGTCTCTGTCTTAGAGACATTTTAAGGCACAGTTTTCCAAAATCTAATATTGGAAAACTGTGCTTGTTCATTCGCTGTGCAGATGACATCATAGTTTGCGATTCCCGTGTATCCCTGGGGAAAATCTCATCATTTGACATGAGATCGCGGATAATTCATTTACAGTGCGTTTAAGACAAAGCCCTGCTGCCACCTACTGTTCAGAGTATGAAACTGCACATAAATAATAGCTGTTAAAAATAGTATCTAGTATATATTTTATAGTTTTAAATATATGTCATGAGGACGTGACATACTGCACAACTTCAGGAATGTTTGCATTTCTGAAAGGTGAAACATAATCCATTGCATCATATATCCCACAGAAAATACCTGAGGAGAGACATGAACTTGTCTGTGCTACATCTGATTGTGGATCAGTTTATCCGAGTAAAAAACTACACATTCTCTCAGTTTTGTGGCTCTTCCTCTAATGGAGGAGATGGGATGGATTACGGAAGTGATGACAGTCTGTGATCACTTCTGTATTAACTCCTGTGGCTATAGATTCTCTGTTCTTAATTCTTGCATCTTATGCAATCGTTGCCTTGTTAAACTGCCATCCATCAATGTATTTTTCCCCTAAACGATCCAATTATCTTTGTGACATTACAAATCATATATGTGTAGATATAAACACACATATGCATATATACACAATGCCCATTCATACATAAACAATTTATGATACACACACACACACACTTATAATGACGAGTATATCATTGTAAACATGGTTTACAAGGACATGTCCTGTGTCCTCATAAACCAAATGGCATACTTTCATTTTAATGAAAAATGGCAAGAGTTTACTGTAAGCACTGGGTTTAGAGGTAGGGTGAGGATTAGTGGATAGAATATACAGTTAAAACAGATAAAATAATGGAATAAATAGTAGCTTAGACTGTGTTAATATCTCTGTAGGTAATTTAATAACTGAGATATCAGGAAACTAAATTAATCTTTATAAATCTCACAGTTTAATGATGAGAATTTGCTTGCATTGCCTGGTGTGACGCTCCATCTACTGAAAGTAATTTATGTAACCAATCAAGAGCTCATTTGTCAACCATCACTCTTCATTTCAGTGACAGGACACCAGTGCGGGTCTCTGGGATGTTGACATATGTTGTTTTGTTATTTTCATTGCAATTAGCGGCTGTGTCTGAGAAATAAGGGATGGTGGAACAGGGCCATGGCAATACAGTCACCTCAGTGAACGAGAGAAAGACAGATAAGAGACAGAGGAATGAGGGTAAACATCTGTAGCAACATTGACTAACAGCATTTACTAAAACAATTATCTTTATCATACAGTATTACAAACACTCTCCGACATCATCTATTGGTCAAAATAACACAGAGTCCCACCCAAACCCACGCTATTGGTTGAGCCGATGGTGTCAGGATGCTCAGACAAACAGAGCAATGCAGTGACAGCAGTTTACAGAGAAAATAGCAAAAGTTTACCAAAAACACAAATTAATACACATAAATCTTTAAATTTTTAGTACAGCAAGGAAATCAGGAAAGAAAGCATAAACTCAAAACCTATTACCCAGCCCATATTCCGCATCAAGGGCACAGATGCCAGCGACCCCACTCTGCCCCCTAAATGCTGAATTATTGTTATTAAAGTGTGATTGATGGGCCTGCTTATTAATTATAATCTTGTGCACATATGCCGGTCGATGGCATGAGTGAAAGCGGGTTTGTGTGCCAAACCACCACCACACAGAAGCTAATATGCTCTGACACACTATCAGGGAAGTCAGGTCACAACTCCCATAGCGGCTCTTATAGGCGACAGTCACGTTTTAAGCGATGCTTAAATGGTCTATGTATATCTTTGTGTATCTATGTATATGATTAACACACCAAAACAAAAAATACCTGCTGAAGCTGCTTTAAAATAATAAAATAATAAACACTCGACAGGAATGGGTCCATAATTGCTCCCCTGGGATGCTTGAAAGTGTCTTTTTTTTGGCATTGTATTTGTAGACTTAAGACAAGAAGGTGTGCTAGTCCAGTTAGGTTATAAAAAAAAGTGTTTCTATTGGTATTCAAATGCATGAATGTGTAATTTTTCCCTCATTAAAATAAGTTATACAGAAAGAAATGTTTTAAATATTTACAAGTAGTTATAAAATGTTTTAGATAACATGAACAAGTTTCTTCATGGGCGCCAACATGTTAAGATCACATGGCCAGTTAAACTCAGTTGTTGTTCAGTTTTTTGCTAACCTCTTTATAATAAGATACTTTCGCTCATAAAATAAATGATTTATCTAACTATTGGGCTGTTTGTATAATGGCAACAGTGACTGAAAACATTTAATGACTGGCATAGTTTTAAAAGAAATTATAATGTAGACCTGTAAAAAAAAAAAAGAAGAGTTGTGAACAAACAGCAGAACAAACAAAAACATTACAAATAAATAAATAAATACATAAATACAGTCTGTCATTCTCACAGCTTTAGTTCATCTCATCCTATGTTTTTTGTCCACGTGTCTTCAAGTGACAATTGAAAGTAAGTTCAGCTTCTCATAAGCGCAGCGTATCAAGACAGTTTGAAAACAGGCAGAAGACAATGACTCGCTAATGCAATTGGTAAAGATGCTTTGTAATACACTTAAGACACCCACATAAACTTTACCTGCTGGGCATTTATAGCACTAGGGAATCAGGGATGCTGTTAGTGTGAGATAAATGTCAGAGCAATTCATACGGTCTCCATTAGCAAGAAGTCAGGAAGGCGAGACACGTTTCTTTAGGAACGACTTTAGGAACCTGGATGTTTTTCCCTTGCATCACTTACATGAATGTTTTAGGCTGGCAGATAGGCAAGTTTTAGGCTGGCATATTTTCAAGTAATGCAATATAAATGGAAAATAAAAATAGATTATTTAAACATAGTTGGTTACTTATAAAAAAAAACTTAAGTTACTTAAATGCAAAAAAAATGTTGGTTATAATCGATCCACATTCACTCGTTTTTTAGATTAGTTTCGACATGTAATATGTTCTCGCAAATGAATTGCTGTTCCAACATCTGATCAGTAGGGGGCAGTAAAATATCATTCCTGTTCAAAATATCATTCCTGTTCCTTTTATAGTCCTTTTATATTCTCAAGATGCTTTAAATATCATTCTCGACCTTTTCCAATCATATCCCGTTAAACGTTTGACATTAGACATTGCTGCCTGTCTGACCAAACCATTGTCATGTAAAAATAGGCAGGTCTGCACAAACTCAGTCACTAAAACACAGATTGTGTAGCTGGAGATGCGTAGCTGGAATAAAGAGCGTTTTGCAGGGTGGCAGGACCTGTAGCCATGATGGGATCTGAATGACTCTATTAATGGCTGAGAAAGACTGTAGATTAAATAAAGTCCCACTAATACAACTCAATTCAATTTGTCTGTATGTCTATTCATTTGCCAGACTGAGAAGTGCTCTGTAATTTCACTATCTCTGTGCTCACGTTTCCAGTGCAGACAGGGGCCTAACAGCTTGTCTCCCATCATCTCCAGGCCCTTGCACTTCCACACAGTTGAGGGTGAAAAAGGGCTTCATGTAATAAACAGGAAATACTTTTTCTTCACACTGAGCTGTTCACCAGTAGTGTTTGAGAGAGGGGAGAGAGCGCGAGAGTGAGCAAGAGAGAGACTGGAGCAGCCTTTGATGAGAATGAACAGTGCTGGAACTTTCTGGAGACCCTCATAAATTCCTGCAGGAGGTCTGGGCTTAACACTTTAACAACTCGCTCTGCCAGCCGTCAGTGCAGCATTTAACAGTCGGCAAAAGCCTGTGTGACAGCAGCACGCCTCATTCATTATTTAAACCGTGCAGCGCACAGCAACGCAGCACAACTATCCCCAGCTGCAATGCATTCGCTTAATGATGCATCCAGTCCAGTGTGTGTGTGTGCGTGTGTGTGTGAGAGAGAGAGTGAGTGAGTGAGAGAGAGAGATTTGGATGTCTCCATCAGCATTGCTCACATCTGGGCATATCCCACAGTGATGACATCCGTACTTCACATTACCACATGAATAATGTTTGCATTAAAGCTGATAAAACACAGATAAGATGAGACCTGGGCTGGTGAATATCTTTCTCAGATACTCTAAGAAGCTGTATCCCCATTTTTCAAACATTCAATTAGCTAACGAGTCTGTAGCGCCAAACCCAACAGCAGGTTTGATGGATCAGCCAACTTTTCCCCAGCAGGCTGAGCTTACTCAGCCATTTTTTCTCTTTATTCTGGAAGAATGTTGGAAAAAAGTTATGTGGGTGCTGGAAACAGACAGGCTTAGCGATGTATGACAAACGTACTGTCCCAAAATAACCCTCACAATTCCACCAACCCAGTCAACAAAACTAAAAAGAGTGAAGAAAACTGAAATGTGGGGAATTTTATTAAGATGTTGTTAACTTGAAGGTTTGTTGGCAAAATGTGCTTGGCACAGCTCAGCCATATGTGTCATGCTCTAAAGCTTTTATAAATTTGACACATTCAGATGACTTAATCTCTGTTTATTTTCTAAGCAATGGTTTTCAGAGTTTATTAAAAAGCAATCATATTATTTATCAAAGCAATTTTCCTTGGCATGCAGTGAGAGCTGTCTTACATTCAAAGGTTAGAAATGTGACACAATGTGACCGAAGATCTGGGGCTGTTTTGCTTGACTGTGGCAACTTTAGGAAACCAGAGAAGCTCAGTGGATCTGTCCTCCTCAAGAAACCCATCTCATGGTCAAATGTCAACCTCAATGTGCTGTGGCCATCTGCCACACAACCTCATACCTCCAAGGTAACACATGACCCTCTGAGGACACCGCAAGCAAAGCAAGTGCCAGGGCACCTCTGTAGCCGGGTCACCTTGCCATTCCCACAGAAATGGGTCAGTATGGAGGGTGTCTCTGTGGTCCGTTTGCACGGCTTCAAAAGCCTTTTCTGCTGGAGGACACTGTGTAGAGAGGGTAAAATATCATCAGAGCCAAAGAAAAAAACTCACACTTACTCACAAAAGAGAGAAAATACTAAGGGCCCAAATTCCCCAGCTGTGGGCCTGTCGTTTTGCATAAGTCAGGTATGTGTTTGTGGATGGGGATGGCTCATAACTCTCAGCAGGCTGATATTAAATCCGTATGTGCGGAGACGTGCCCCCGGACAGTAATGGATTACCTGGCCCCGATTCCCCTCCCAGCCCGGCCAGGCTTGGCTCAGCCCACCGACCCCAACTGTCTGGAATGTGACAAGATATCAGGAGCTGCCAGGGCTGCTGGGAGGCCAGATTTATCTCACTCCATGCTGACGGATGATAAAAATGTCAGGCCGTGATGTTTGGACCAGGTCACCAGCCGGAAACCTGCCTGCAAACCTACAAGCCACCTAAGAAGATACATACACAAACACACACCTTCCCTGTCGCTCGATCACATAACCTGACACCCATCTTCAAGGCAGCAGAAATGATCTGTCGAATACTTTCATTTTTCTGGCATCTCGTGTGTTTCAAACACCTCAGAGCGGTTTTGTCCTCTGCTGCATCTTTCATAAACACTGATAACGTCACAATGCATATTAATAATACCATTCCAGCACACAGACAGTCTCTCTCTCTTTCTCTTTTAACTAAACACAGCATAGTATGTTGAGTGAAAGTCTGACTGACTTCAGCACCATCTTGAGTAATTGTCTGCTCTTTCCATTTAAAAACATTGTCCACAGACTGTGTCCACGACAACGAAAGGATGAGCCTTTAAAAAAAAATCAACCATAGGCCCAGTTATGTCCTCCTGAAGCAATTACACCAATGACACCAGTTCCCCTCCTTCTGATGACCTCACCAGCCTCAATTATGTATGCTAATGCAGAACCACGTGACATCATAAACCTGTTCCTGCCAATGGAAATCAATCACAGATTTCAACAAACATCTCCATTTAAAAGCCATTCATTTCAGGTCCACCGGCATAGATCATCTGGTGTCTTGTACCAGTCGGAGGTTAAATGAAAGGGACCTGGCGTCGACCCGCTGCAAATAGATGAACCAGAGTGGCGTCCCAGCCAATCACATTTAACAATATTTAAAAAAAGGCCAATGTGATGGTTTAACACTGACTGATACGGCTGCCAGAGCAAAGTAGATAAACAAGCAGCTGATGGATTTGCCGCTCTCAAAGTGTGAAGTACCAAAGTAATACAGCCCTAACCACTCTCTATATTTCCAGTTAAAAAGAAAAGTTTAATGATCCAGTTTTAAAGTCCAGAGAAGTTATTATCTGAGAATTCCTACTGGGATGGTGTCTGTCCAAGTCAGTTTTTCTCTCTCTATACATTATCTGCTCTCTCAGTAGATGGCACTGTTATCCTTCTGAAACTCAATGCATCGTTTTCAAGCGGCTTCACGGTAACATATTTCCTGGCTCCTGTTCTTATAATCAGGGTTTCCATCGCAGAATAAACGTGAGAGTTTCTGAAGTGTTTATAGACTTTGTGCTGCCAAATATATCACGACATCACATCTTATTTATAACGAGACACTTAATTTAGATTAAACGCAAGATGCCTCTTACGAAACAGACAAAGGAAAGATGATTTAAAGTCACTGGCTATGGCTTAAAATCTTACAGTTTAAAGTCATTTATAGTCTTTTGGATTGTCGATGAGTTACAGCACCGTGTCTGTTCCTGATCTGTATACAAGCATATATGCCACCGAGCCCGTCTCACTCCCTCTCCGGGCTAAAAGCATCCCACGGATCACGATCGTGTCGTTTTCTCTCAGGGCTACCAACACAGATGCAGACATATCCACTCGCACACTAACAAGAAATAATGTATCTACCCAGGGAAGGATGCAGAAACATAGCAGCATCGGTGAAGTGTGCATACAATGTATGTGAACCAGAGCCAGCAGTTCACGGAACAAACCTGTGCAGAGACACCGCTTATTTATTACTGTACACATCAATGCAGGTCATTCTCAATACACTTACAACAAACTGACACATCTGTTCAATCGTTCCCAGCTTTACACAACACATTTACAATGAAAATGTTACTTAAAAGGTGCTCTACGTGTAGAGCATGGTGCCAGCGACGCCAACATCATGGGTTCATATCCTAAGAAACACGCAAACTGACAAAGTTTTCATGAACAGAAGCTTCTACCAAATATACAAAACACTCTAAAAACACTCTCATCACTAACTTTTAGACCTTGGAGATGAAGAAAATAAAACATACAGAAAAAGAGAAAGAGAGTAAAAAGGGAGGGATTCAGAGAAAGGTAAAGAAGGAAGTTGGGAATTGCACTGGCAAGTCTGATGCGATGGTTAATAACCACTTTGACCCGCTAATTCCGCGCCCCCGTGGCAACATGGGGGAATGTTTTATTCAACAATTTATGTATTAGATCCCCATCCGTTCTTGCACTTAACACGCTTGGTCCACCGCTGTACACTGTGTGTACAGACCCGGCCCGCAGCGTCTCGGCCCACCTGAACCTCCCAGCTATCATTCAGACAGAACAGCCTTGCATCATTACAGACTGAACCAACAACGCTGCAGTTTTCCTTTACACATCATCCATCGCTGCTGCGTCTACAAATGCTCTCAGTGTCAGACATGAACAAATGAAGGAGGGAGATGGAGCAAGAGAAGGACGGCAGCACCAGGAGGTACTAATGACTTCCCGAGACACTGGCATTATGCAGAAACATGCTGGCCATATGGAAAAGACAGTGCAGTACAGTAACTGAAAGAGAAGAAATTCAACTATCTCTCAGTTATCATAATTGTTGACGTAATTTTAAATTCAAGATGGCACACGAGTAAGGAAAAATATATTTGTGCAGTAACTTTGTATCACGTTGCTGAAACTCCTTTTGACAGCTATTGAATAATGCGTGATTTTTGAACAACGCGTTTGCCGTTGCAAATATTTTGCTGCTCAAAATAATACGTCAATTACCGGCTTTATCATCCTTCCCAAATGATCTCCCTCTAAAATGTCAATAAACCAATGGCAGGCCTTAAATTATCCACCAATAAAGATTGGAGATGTTATTCAATACAAACGAGAGCTCCCAAAAGCCCAACTCTGTGGCTCCCATAGAGATACTACAGCCTGACACCACAGCCAAAACTAATCTGCCCAATATCACACAATGGCAGGTGCATTTATTCTGTCAATTGAGAAAAGAGGGGGGAACAGTTGGATGGCTAAATGAAAAAGCTGGCTCCCCATTCTCCAGTGGCCTGCCTGTGTTTCGCTTTCCTCCCGATTGGGGCTTTTGGCCAGGCTTCAGTTAGCTGGCTGGCATCCAGCGCCTGTGGAGTCACTTTGGGCTAGCCCTGCCAGTTATGTCAGTGTGCCAAGGCCTCCTCCAGCAGAGTTAGCGGAGGCCAGCACTGCTGTTACAGAACCCCAACAGACCTGACCTGGAGCACCGTGTTAATTCACTCACATCTATTTAAAAGCGGGTGACAGCTCTGTTATGGATGGAGAGGTGACAAGGGCAGCTGTTCTCTCACACGGATACACAAACACAGCTCCAAATACCCACACTGAATAAGAGAGAGACATGTAGCTTAGCTGAACGTTGACAGAGCGCGCAGAACAATGCAGAGGCTCCAAAATGCATTTGAACATCTAAAGCTGCAAGTCGTAACATTTGCCTCTCTACCACCACCTCTGTTCAAAACAAAAATTGCAGGTTACTTTACATACTTTTAATTATGTATGTTGAAGTCAAATTATATACCATCATTATAAACTTATTGTTGAGAATCAGGGTAAAGTTAGTGCTAATCTGTCAAGTACTTGCTCAGCAACTGTTTTTTGTAACAATAATAAAACAATAAAAAAAAAAACTTTAAAATAAGTTGCATGTTTTGTTTAATAATGCAAAGATGATCCCAAAAAGTTATATAAAATAACAAAAGAGTTTTAGTTTAAACTATATGTGATGAACAACACTGGTCATTAATCTGCTGTAAATATGCCAACCTGGGTAAAAACAGGAACTTCATATATCCAGTTACAATCACCTTGTTATAAGTTGATTAAAAATAACTGCAAAACTAGTGAAAAAATAAATTTTGAGGTCTAGCATTATTTGTTTGTAATACAATACACTCACACAATAAAAGATGGCCCAAATACTTTTTTGGGGCATTATGTGTATGATTCCTAATCAAAGTCATGGGCAAACATAACCCCTGAAGTACACACTACGAATCTACTAATTCAACCCAAGTCATAAATAAAGAAGTGGAAAACAGAATTGAAGAGAAATAAAAGTGGCATAAAGAGATAAAGAAACGGCCTCCTGTGATCTTGATATATGAGCTTTGTTAAATTAGCGTGTGGTTTCTAATCAACTAAGGCAAGCCACAGGGCTTTTCATCAATGTGAGCAGGAAAAAAAATTGCCTCATCTGTAGTAGTTGAGTTGGGAAAAACTGGGAAAGGATCCAAATTTTGACACACGTTTATACGCAATGACCCACTCTTGATGGAGGCCCCTTTATCTTCTCTCTGGTGGGACCTCAGCACCATTTGTATTGGACCGGGCTTGTAATTGACCATTAAAAGATACTAGGAACATTTTTCAGTTATTTTCCAATGACAATAACAGCTACCGAACATGACAACACTCCATTAGTGTTCAATCTGAGTGCAGATGGGCACGCATGCGAGCGTGTGCAGAATGCGATGTCGGTTGTATTGGCGCATGCATCTGCTGCATTTTGCGAGCCTTGAAGTGTATGTTTCTGTTTGTGGTTTCCGTTAAGGAGTGAAAATGAAACCCAAATAGGCAGAGGACGCAAATCTTCAGCTATCACGTCATCTTCTGATGTGAATGAGACCTTGCCTCTGTCATATGCTGTGTTTAATTACATGGAAACTTTCTTTTCCTGAGGCCAAGGCAGCGTAGTGTTTTGACGTCACATTGACAGTGTTCCTCATGGATGATTTGGGATAAACTACAGTCAGACATAAAAGATTAGTCCAATAAAAGCAGCAAACTGTGGCGTCTCATTGATATTCAATGGAGGGCTAGTGGTTAAACAGATTATCAGTTGATGGGAGACACCTTCATTAATTCAGTTCAGTTTTTGGGTTCACTGCATCCTGTTTGCTTCCGAAACAGCACAATTGTAACAGATCTAATAAAATAATGAGAACGGAAATAAATAAATACCTGAACGTCTCTGGTTGTGACAGAACCTGACAGCAATAAATTGGAAATTAGCTACAAAGCTGCGGTAAAACGAAACCATGCTATTTTGTCGAGGATCTATCTGATTGGATTTGACACGCATGTGAACAGGTGCACATTTATCTCCAATGTAAAATGTGACTGTCAACACATAAAGCATAAATTGCATAAAGTGCTTAAACAAAGCATCAATTACGGTTTAATTCACTAAAATAAAAAGAAAAAATCTAAACAATCAGAGGAAAAAACAACAACTTCAGACTAATATCAGATTGTGTAAGACATTTTTTTCTGTGGCCTCTTTGATATTCTGATAACAGGCTGTGAGCTGGACGCAGGTGTGGGGTTCTGGGTAATAACAAGACCTGAATAATTACTGCCGCCATATCCATAACAGCCCCAAAGCTCAGGAGTGTGTTCGGTCTGTGCTGCCCCTTCTCTCCGCTGTGGAATCCGCCCTCTTCTGTGGCAAATGGCAGAACTGAGATCTCTTCCAGATTTAGTGCTGCCCAGTTAGAAGGAAATAAAGCTGGCAATTCTCAGAAGAACTCGCTAATGTCTCTGTTAATTGTGAGTTATGGATTAACATTGCAGGCTTTCCGAGGTAAGACCTGTCAGCAATAATACTTTTCAGGAGGAGTTTACAAGATGGCACTGTTTATTCCACCATAAAAGGAAGTAACAGAAGGAATTAAACACGATCTGCTTTTGTCATTTCCATTCGCTAACGTCAGTCCCTCTTCCTGTCATCTTTTGATTCCTGTTACAAACAGAAAGCTACTTATCTGCAGTGTGACAGAGCCAGTATTCAGTCTTGAATCTCTCACAGTCATGTCCAACAGGCTCAGCTATAATGACACTTCAGAAATCTAGCCTTATTTGTAAAAAACTGTTCACAAGCGCAAAATGCAAAACACAAGCGCAGTTGGGGAGGTTTGAGGTAATAATTTGAAGATAGTGTCCTCGCCTGCCCACACTAACAGGAAAAAAGGCCAAATCTTAAAAGCCCAGGTGTCCTTATTTGAAACAGACCTACATTTTGAACACACAATGAGCGTTTGGGAATGATAAATGTTGGAGACCAAGGGACTACATGAAGCTTTGAATTGTGTTAGTTTTAGGAGGTGAGAGCGGTCCGCTCAAGACTGAGTCAAATGGAAAGATGTGGGGATACGTGGTTATTAAGGGAAACGAGTCTTGGCATTCGTGTGGGGGCATCCTCTCTGGAATTAGAGGCGTCTAAATTCAGGCCGGAACCATTACAGAGGCTCTGTATGAGGCAGCATTACTTTAACAGCTGTGTAAATAGCTTTAATTCTAGCGTTGGTCACTCAAAACCTTACAGAGTCAACGGAGAGCTAATGATATCAAAGCCTTTCACACTTTCAGCAAAAGCTTCAGAATAGACAAAACACCCCAAAAAAATCACCTCCACCAAAAAATGCTAGCAGGAGGTGCAGATGAAGATGAAAGCACACAGGGAGAAATGTTAATAAACCCAAGGGCATGTCTTTCCATCTATCTCCATCAGTTTCAGGACAGCAGATGACAGCATGAAAGACAACAGCTCCACCTATATTATTATTCAAAAGGTGCTTGAAATAAAGAAAAAGGAAAGCCAGGAGAGGAGGAGACAAAACACAGAGCAAGTTAGTTTGTGGATGAATTGGGTGGGTATGACGCTAGTAGA
>JBAJNP010002862.1:0-5000 GCA_036877545.1 Yasuhikotakia modesta | reverse complement strand
CGGAGCTTTACATCTTTACTCCACGATCAATAAACTTTATGAATTATTTTGCCAGCGTCTATTCCTTGTGCTCATTAGCATGGCTGGCTTTATTAGCCGAGGCTGCTGGTGTCTTTAGCCGGTCCTGTGTTCTTTAGGTACAGTAAATATCACTCATGTTGTAATTAATATGCACACCCTCAGCACTAATTAAAACACAGACCCCTCCAACCAGCTGGGCCCGAGCAGAAACAGAGCTAGTCGTGCCGTAATGAACTTGTTGTAAATGTGAGCCCAGCCATCGGATATCATATCCCTAGGAGCTGACAGCACGCGACGGAGGGAGGAAGTAATAAGATCCATGAACTTGTTAATACCTAGCCAACCATTCAGAAGCAAACGCCCACCATCTCTGGAAAGAGAGGATATTTTAATGACACATCTCTAATTAAAGCCTTACTTTATCTCCTGTGTTTGCTTAGGAACGATTGAACGACACACACACACACACACACAGAGAGAGCGAGAGAGCAAGAGAGCGAGAGAGAGAGAGAGAGAGAGAGAGCGAGAGCGAGAGACAGAAACAGAGACAGTGACCAGCCATGGTATGTCCATAGAAACACAACTTAACTTTGTTTAAAGAAACACAATATTGACAAGCAAATTGTAACAAATGCACACAGAACGGTAGCTGACTCTCTGTCTATATACATAAATCAATATTTTTCTCATGCATTAAGCTGAAATATCATTATTGGGCCTAAGCATGTTAATTAACACACAGAAAGTGAAAACATAAAGGTTTAACCCGACATATTAAAATGCTAATATAGCTCTTCACAGAACGGTAAGTCAATGCAATCCATTAAAGAATTTTAATACAGGGATTTAAGCACCTCGGTTTTTATTAGTATAGAAAGTTTATTTTCTGTGGATATTATGAAGACCTCTCCCAAATGACCTGCCCCTATATGGTCTAATCTGTTATAAATGTATCTAAGATCTTTGAGCAAACAGAGGAAAAGGTCAAGGCTATAAAAGCAGAAACGAGCTCCTCTCTCACCACTAGTCTTTGCTGTTGGATCACTTTTCGTCACAATCCTTCAATAGCTCCACAGACTGACAGTAAAACATCTCACAGACTCATGCCTGAAACTGCTGTTATACTTAAGGAGCTGATATTAGACCGTATGCGCGTACCCATAATGCATCTGTGTTCAACAAAGCAACCTACATCATGCTAAGTCAATTGGCTTTGTTTCTTTTCTGCTCAGGACATATTAGCTTTTCACAATCACACATCAGATTAATGAAAAAAATGTTTAGTGTTCAGTTAAAAAAAGAAAGGGTTACTGGTTTAACTATGCAAATAAATTATCTGGCTGTGCTAAAAGCCTGCTGCCTTGTTTCCCAGACAGTCAAGTTAATGTTAAAAAATCTTAATGTTTAATAATGTAAAAGAAAGTTAATGTTAATTTTGTTTGAAGACGCCTCCCAAAAGTAAACTGGTTTCAGACAAGCTTGTGTATAATTCACATCATTGTGTAAAAAAACAGAAGAAATTCAAATTTTTCAAATTACAATGCTCTGATTGTTATGCCAATTCATTTACTCAGCAAAATATACACCTGTTTCGCCTTCAAACGCATCGTCCTGTCATTGTATGCATCTACAAAGCTGCATTTTCCAGGTTTCGGACACATCCACTCTATTCCAAGCAGTCTTGATAATTCATTCACACAACTGTGTTTCACCAGTTAGAAAATTTAAATAAAAATTCAGCTCGAGACTTTTATAATCTATAAAATACTGTGCTGACATCATACTGAATTTTTCCTTCATGCAGTTAAACGCTGTCCATTCAGAAACTAATGAAGTCTTTCTAATTCAGTTATAGTTTATTAATGTCAAAGACACAAGTCCATTAATCAAGTTATAACACAACTGTGTGCTGAGAGAAATGGCTGGATTTCATGCGGTAATAAGATCACATACGTTCTAAAGGTCTGCGATTATCGCTGTGGGTTCCTGGGCTCAAGTAAGAACTCCAAAAACGCTCATTAATATGCAAAATTATTCAAATGAGATTGTAATTAAGCATCTACTCAGTGGAAACCCGTTTCATGATAATTTATGATAAACTCTGTAGATGCTTTGATTGAGATTTTTCAGTGCAGAGAAACTGTCATGAATACAAAACTGATTTCTTCCTTGTATCTACTCAGGTATACAGATGCATCTCACCCTATTATTATTATTGTTATTATTATTATGCAGGGAACTTATAGAGATATATCAAGCTAATCTGAAAAAAAAAAAAATTCCCAATCCTATTTTTCATGGATTTCAAGTGTGTAATTCTTTTCTTTACAACATGTTTCTGTAACCATGGCCTTATACTATACACATCCTTCAATTAAAAAAAAAATTAAAGAAACCAAGATATAAATCTGAGTTCTTCAGACATATACTACATTTGATGCATGATTGAACAAGGGCTTAAACAAGAAGTAAATGAAAAGTGAGAATGTGCCAGAGACAGATAAAGAGAGTGTAAAAAACTGGTTTCTGTGTTTCTTATAGTCATTCTCTGCTCCTAACAGCCCACTGGAGACCAAATTAAAAAGGACTGTTAACTTATGAGGTTCACAACTGAACTACACAAAATAAATGCGCTGGAGGTCAGAGTCAGAGTCAAACTTATATAAAAAAACAAGAAATCACTAGAACAGTTGTTCTAAACTTTTCCTTTCCAAATTAATAGATTTTTTTCCCCTGTCATTTATATACAAGTCTTCAAAACAGTGCGAGTTACTGTATAGCTGATCATCTCTGTCAATCTGCCATTTCCTGTACTCCAATTAAAACAGACCAAATAATCAGGCAAACCTAAAAGCAAAAGGGATTGCTGAGTAAATAATATTAAAGTCAATAAAGTAATCAATAAAGTAAACAGTGAAAGGTGTCAGAAATGCAGTGACGGCACAGGTGCCGTTTTCCTTACATCCTGCAGTGTGTGTTTGTAATTGGTCACCCTGCAGGGCAAGTCTGGGGAGACCATGTCAATGCACCACATGCACGCAGACACGCACGCATGCAGACACACACGCACGCAGACACACATGCACGCACACTTTCAAACAGAACTCCCTTGTGTCTGACTCTGTCCTCATCTTTCTTTTTCTCACTTGCTCTCTCTGCCTGTCTGACCCGAGATCGATAAGTGTCGCAGAGGCAGGGGGACAGCAGGGTTGACACATAGCTAAAAGGGCTACTTGCCTTCTCACCACACACACAGACACACACACACACACACACACACACAGCACCAGACAGCTTAATTAACCCTGGGATACAGAAGCTACAGGTTACAGCCATGCCTTACTGTGTGTGTACAGCTCCGAGGAAAACTGATACAACACAACATCTGTGGTTGTTATGGTCCTTCAAAACAACATAGTCGTTCAAACATCATTGTTTAAAGACAGAATTGTTGGTATTTTGATACACAATTAGCAAATCTAGCCTATATTAGGCCTGAAGGGCTACTTTTAAAAAGCTGAAGAGATGAAGGCAGTCAAAAGAGCTTAAGCGCATATTAAAATAAAGATGTCAATATTTATGTGGTTGACACTGCAAGCACTGCAAGACAACATTATAAAAACAACTACAGTAACAACAACAAAAATATCCACATAGGTCTTGCTATATCAGTTGCTTTCAATGTGATGGGCTTTGCTGTATTATTGCTACACAACAGTTTAAAAGTTTTGCCTTTTTGTATTATTTGTCTATCTAGGCCAAGGAAAAAAGCAAGGCACTAACAGAGAACAACTAATCATAACCAACACCAAACTGCACAAACAGCAGCACATCATGAGAGATATACAGCCCTAAACGATGTTTGGTTTGAGGTTTTTACATTTCAATTTAGCTCCAGGCTATAGAGACATTAGGACCCTGATGTACATCTTGGTCAGCGGACGTTCCCCGCAGCAGTCGCCACGCTTTATTAGCAAATCTCTGGCCTCTTTCTAATAGCAAACCAGTCTCTCATTACTGGTCATTAGATTCATATTACTTGTATTTGAAACAGCAATACATCTTACAACCATAACTAGTTTTAAAGGCCTCGATAATGCGCTAAAAAGAAAGAAAATACTCGGAGCAAAACGGTTTGTAATTGCAACATGGTGTAGAGGCTGTTTGCTTATTGTATGGACTGCTAATGCGGTTCTCTAGTATAATAACTTGTACAATCAGTGTGGAAATGTACAGGCCCAAATATCTTGCATTTAAGGCATATTTGGAATCCGAGCAAAGTATAATTTCACGGGCAATGACTTGGGGTTAGAATATGATAAGTCTACATGTAATGCAGACAATATTAACCAGCTTATTTTGGTGTGACTTGATAATAGAACCAATGCAATAAGACTCATACTGGGAAAATGAGGAAATAGTCTCAGTTTTCCCCCCACAAGCTAATAAAGAACCGAACACATAAAGAATACTAAATATGCATTGAAACCCCCACAAGGGCTATTGTGCAACACCTAGACGGCTCTATTTCTTACATACCTCCAATGTTATTGCAATGATCTGTGAAAAGTCAGATCAGTATGCCTTTAACACAGGCGTGCATAAATGCATATCTTTTGTTATTGTGTAGGGTTATGTCACAACATTTCAAAATGCATTTTCTTCCTCTCATATCCTTATTTGATGCTGATGGTTTCATTCTGAAGAATATGACTGTAACCTGACCCACAAGGTCAAAAACAGCAAGGTTTACAATACTTGGAGAAACCCATCTATTAACAGTCCCATTCATCTGAATAGCAACTACTCAGCTGGCAAAAGTGAGTGTGTTTTTGCTAACCAATCATCTGAGCCATGAATGCAATGCCACAGAAATGAAGCCATAAATCTAAAAAGAAAAATTGCTGTTAATAGCCTCTTAGAAATCTAATGCTATCTTTAACTTTACCATATTAACCATTTAAGCACTGGATCAGCAA
>JBAJNP010002861.1:0-44268 GCA_036877545.1 Yasuhikotakia modesta | reverse complement strand
TGTTTAAGGGAACATGGTACATTAAAATATTTTAAAACAAGCAAAAGCCTTTTAGCTATTATACAGCCCCTTGACAATCATGACATCATAAATGACTCAAAAACTGACTCATGCTCTTGTAATTTCCCAAAACCGATGCTAAATTATTTACGCTTGTACTTGACAACACATGCTAATGTCCACCAGCTCTGTGACATCATCACCAGCTACCACAACATCTCTATGTTTTCTTCCATATTCATAACTGAAGAGACCTGTGGAGCCATCACACAAACGTCTGCTTGATGTCTGAGATTGGTTTGTTTGGTTGCTTGGCATGAAAGCTGTTTTTCAAACCCAGGTCTGTTTAAAATGGTGGTACTGTCTATGTAAAAACAGTATAATCAATGACAAGAAGCAATATAGACTTGTGGAAGTCAATTTAATCACTATTGATTACAAATAATCTGCTCATGAGGAAACGCACATACTGTACATCTTATGCATTTCAGTGTAAGTGACTCTGTGCTGCTGCTGAATATAGACCGTGTCAAACCAGGAACTAATGAAGTGTTCATCTTAACCTCAAGAGTGATTCTGACTGAAGTATTAGTTGGATTGAATGTGACTTTGTCACAATTTAAAGACAATGTTGCTGTTTCTTTCGTTTTCCACATGTTCTCATTCTCACCATCTGTGTGTTGGTTGTGTGTGAGCTCATTACGCTGAACACAATAAATGAAGCATTTGTGATCCGTCTGCTTAAACTTTCTATTTTTGTCCTTTATTAATCGTGTGAAAGATGTTGACGGTGACAAACGCTCCCTGAGTGATTTTGAACTGTTTTGTTTCCTGAGAATATCATTAGATTCATTCTGCGAGTACTTTGATGCTAAACTTGATGAAACTGCAGGACCTTCATTGACTTTAATGCATGATTAAGAAAAGATATAGCTATTTGCAGTAAAAACTTTTGGCAGGCAGATTAATGGGAGAATCAGGTGTTGCAGGTTTGACATGAGCTGGAGACTGGAGTGAGGGCTGGATTCTTGCAGCCCATTCAGGTGTGTTGACATGTTTGTTTTATGTGAAGTTTACTTGTTGTTGCGGCAGAACAACTGGTCTAGTTTATGGTTTTCATTGGTTTTTAGGAACCTGGTCAGGCTGGTCTAGTTTATGGTTTACATTGGTTTTTAGGAACCTGTCAGCAGACCAGCTGACGAGCTAAAAACCAGTTTGGTGTGGATGGGAGACTGTCTAAACCAGCTATGATGAGCAAACTACCTCAGGCTGGTTGAACTGAGTCTTTTCAGCAGGCAGGCCTGAACATACGGACAGAACATTCCTTCAGCATTGAACTGAGAACATCTGCTTGTTCAGCATTAGTCGCCCTTATACCAGCCACTAAGGCATTCAAATTGAGCCAAGTGACCCACACTTTGACAACAAAAGCATGCATGCCATCTGTTTCAGACTTCAGCTGATGTTCCATGCACCATTCACTACACCCACAAGCGTAGCAGTTGTAAGTAGCTCTTTAGAGCATGTGTTGATAGTTGTATAATACACCCTCAGTCTCACTTTTTCCCTTCACTCCCCGTTATAGATGCCTTTTCTCTTAGCTCACTCAGATGGATTCTGTGTCTTTCATTTCAACAGAGCCTTGCTAATTCATCAAAGTGAAGGTAGCATTGTGCTCACGTGAGGCCTGGCTTTTAAACAGCGTATTGGTGTGTGTGAAGAAACAGAGAGCCCACAGAATCAACGTCTGGGCATAAATCTTCATGCCTTTATCTGCACACGTTCCCGGATGTGTGTCAGAGCCGCAGGCTCAGAAAAACCAGCACTGCTAGCATTAACCTCTCACCAGTCTCACAACTCCAGAGTCACCTACACAACTAACAGCTTTCCTTACCGATGCAACACTTGTTTCACAGGATTCACTGCAAGAACAACAGACTTCAGAGGTCAATAGTTATCCTCTGACTGATAAATGAGTGCTTTCATTAAATGTACACAATTAGCAGCTTCTAAGTCAGCGTTAAAAGGTCACATTCCATGACATGGGCTTAATAATATAGAATATATTAATAATTATACTTATAATATAGTTTATGAGCCTTTTTATATGTTATATTTACAGATGTTTTTTGAAATATTCTTATGATTAGATATGCTTTATATAAATGCGTCATGTTGAGTTTAAGCTTACCATCATTCTACACACTGGCTCCTTTAACTGTGATTTATTATGAAATTACAGTATAATTTAAGATAAATTGTGCAAAGATAATTATGTTTTAATATCACCATAAATGCCACGGCTGCATATGTTGTCATAATATTAGTGTAATTAATGCATGTGATGTAAAATCTCTGTGTGCATGTGTGACAGTAGCAGTAAATCTACTGATAGATGAGTCTCTAACATTCAGAGTTTCTGTGTGCTTGAGTCAGGCCTCACAAAAACTAATGGCTGTGCTTAGTTTTAATTTCCTGTGTAGGTTAGCAGATGTCTGCTTTCCCTCAAAACAGAAGCTAGTTAAGTCGTGTCTGAAGCTGGTCAGTTATGCTGGTTGACCTGACTGCTGACATACTGTCAGGAAAGGTAAGATCTGGGAGCGCTAATAAGGCTAATCCTTCATGCCAGCAGGAGTCAGTTTGTAAATTTGTAAAGATGTGTAATTGCTGAGGAAATCCTAAATGCTCGACCAGTAAAACAGCACCTGACGGGGACGTGAAGAGTCTGGTGTTCTGTTCAGCTGCCCTTCTGTAAATAAGAATGCATTCTTTGCATACTCCCCTCTCCAGTAGTGTTGTTACCTTAGAAGACTGTAGTGTCAATGTGTTGCTCCTGCCCTGATTCCAATCGGACCCCAGAATTAAAAATCCCATTCCTGGAGCATGTTTACCTGTGATATTAGCCGGGTGATCAGTCCTGCTTACAGAGCTGATCAGAGAAATGACCCGAACTGCTTGTTTCTCTATTCCTGACACGGAGAGCTATTACACACGATTGCTTTTCCAATGCACAGACAAGCCCTGAACAGCATCAGTGGGGACAGTTTATCTGTGGAACTAGAGCACATGAGGACACTGTTTGCATATCATCAGGTACATATTGTCTTAGCCTATGTCTCTGCCTTAAGGTTTTCATCAGTATTCCAGCTATAACAAAAGCAATACATCACCCACATTCAGCAGTCATCCGGGCTGGTGTTAACTCAGCACGGCTCTGAGGAAAAGACACAGAGCAAGTGTTCTAGGGTTTGTTGTAGCTTCAGATACTGAAGACTTATTGACCGCTTGATTGTGATGATTGTGTTTATCTGAGAGGTGGGGACACATGATAAACCCCATCAGTCTGACTCCTGAATGTTGAACAGATGAGGGAACAGTTCAGTCAGGGTCGTGCTAGAATGCAGTGTTCAATCCAAACTTAAATTTGAGAGGGTTGAATTTAAATAAATGAAAATCATAAATTAATTAGAATGATCAATTATAAATATTCTTTCTTTCCTGACTTGGCAAGTTTTGGCTTGTTTGAAAGTTTATAGACTTTAACAAACTCAGAGAGATGTCTATTTTAAGACGTCATCATTTCATTAAATTCCATTTCCTGTCATTCCATTTCCTGCCAGTTTGAATCAAATTGATACTCATGAATTGGAAGCTAGCCAATTGTTAACCTCTACATTTTGCACTGACACCCTCTTATGCAGAACCCAGTGAGATCAAAGAGCTACAACATGAGTAACTGAAAGCTGAGGGGAGAACTCATGCGTTACTAATGACGGGCTGGTTTGCACCGTATGCTCAGATTTTAAGGTGTCTGCAGAACCCTGCAAGGTAACATCTATCAACCCACAGCAGGTTAGTGCAACCCATTCCTCGTTCAAGATCCGGCGGCAGTGGAAACATTTGTGAGTGTTGGATTGACCCTGTTGCCTGGAAAAACACCCACATGTTTCATTGTTGTCTTCAAACGGAACAGTGTTCCAGCGACGCTCACAAACAAGTCTTTTCCTTTTCCGGACTGAAGTCACATTAGCATGGAGTGTTATCCAAACAGGACAGTTCAGTGAGTATCGTTCCATCGGTGAGAGCCTGATGAAGGGCCATTAAATGCTCCAATCACACCTGGATTACTCTGAGGTAACAGGACACAGCAGTTCTCTGTTTAGGGAGGGTAGTTGTGAATGTAGACAACTGACAACAGTGAAAAAGTTGATAGAAAAGTGAAAAGATAAGAAGAGAAAACCAGACATATATGGTTGTGTTATGAAAGGCTTTCTCATGGGGAGCAATTGTGTGGAATACAAAGCAGGGCTGTGAGTAAAGAGCTGTTGGGCTGACAGAGCGTGTAGCCTTCACAAACGAGAGCATCTCTGAGCAAACAGCTGCAGTCATCCTCTCTCCTCCCTCCTGTCTGATTCACACTGTTTTTATACCGTCAGTCCAGTTACCTGAACTGCTCTCAACAGAGACCCTCATTAAATCATCTGCAGGTTTAGGATCTAATGACTTAGCATCACAGATTTTAAACCCATAATCAAGATGGGAAAATTTTAATTATATCAGGTAACTGAGATTAGGCAGAAATGAAATGGCAGTTTGTGAACATAACACTGGAGACAGGCAGAAACTCATAATCTATTAAATGGCAAACCAGATGTATGCATACATACATACACCCATGCATACATACATACACACACATGCATACATACACGCATACATACATACATACACCCATGCATACATACATACACCCATGCATACATACATACACACACATGCATACATACATACACACACATGCATACATACATACATACACACACATGCATACATACATGCATACATAGATACACACACATGCATACATACAAACATACATACATACACCCATACATGCATACATAGATACATACATACATACATACAAACATAAATACATGCATACATAGATACATACATACATACACCCATACATGCATACATAGATACATACATACATACATACAAACATACATGCATGCATATATACGTACATACAGTTGTATATATTTAAGGTCAACTAATGTTAATAAACAACTTATTTTGTTTGTACATTTTGTTTGTACAATACTTTTACACAAAACTGTGTAAAACTGTTACACTGGTCTGTACAGGACCTCTGTTATTATCAAACACTGCATCTGACAGAGCTAACATGCAGTGTTAGCATTGTGTGAGACTGTCCACATGTTAAACCCTCTCGTATGAAGTTTAGATCACAACACTACAGTTACTAAAGAACTGCTTTGTAAACGCACTGCCTTCAGCCATTTTGGTTCTGTTCTTACACAATAAAATGTTATTTAGTCTGTCTGGATCCGATTGGTCTGATGAACAGGATGTCTGTATGGCTTTCTAACCAGTTACTTCAGACATTCAGATGTAGTTTTACATTTCTCTACTAAAAAAGATTATTAGTGTTTCTTGTTTGCTTTGTATGGCTCAAATATAGGAATGTTCTTGCTCTTAGTTCACTTCATTGTTCCCTTCATTGAGCCAAAGTCCAAACTCTGGTCTGGAAAGATGCACAACCTGGTCAAAGACATTTTTCTTTTCGGATAAATGATTCTTGCTTTCTTGCTGAGACGTCTTGACACAACATGATAAAGGGTCTAGAATTGCGAGTTTGGCTCTAAACTCTGGCATTGTCTCAAAAATTATTTGTGTTTCCTTCAGCTTAAAGTATTTTTAATCAAGACTACCTGCTTTAATCCAAGTCACCAAATTTCTAATTGTGACTCAAGCACATCAAAAACTCCAAAAGGTTTTGGAGTTTGGAACTCCTTTTCATTGGGATTGATGAGGGAAATTACAACAGTAAATTATTCCCAGCATTGTTGGGGCTGTAAGTGTCTGTCACAACAGGCTGAACCTCCTGGAGCAGATGCCTGCCGTTACCCTGCAAGGAGAAATGGGAATACAGGTGGGGCTGATTGTTGGTTTTCGGCCGGCTGTACTCGCTGTAAACTACGAGAGGGGCTGTAATGACATCCAGGATGGTTTGCTCTTCATCTCAGCGGTGATCGCTGCTGGAGGACGAGGGGTGCAGCAGGCAGGTTCCCACCACCCGCCGATGAGAGGAGCCGCAGACACAAGCCTGACATGAGATGTTTACATTCCATCAGAACGGCCACACAACTCCCTCGATCAAAGCGGGATGAGGTACCACGGCAGAAAAAAAAGTGAAGTAATCTTGGAATAAAGGCATGTTTTTCTCTGAGGGCCTGAGGCAAATGCAGCAGGTACAAGCCATTAACTCAAACCTGAAATGAGGTAGATGTTAGAAAATTATTGCTGAGTCCCTGGATAGCAAAGTGCACCTGAAACTTTTCAGAGTTTGAAACAAGCTTTGCTGTGCTATATTTTGGGGACTATATTATTTATTTGTTAGTCTATTGATACAGTTATTTATATTCAGAAATGCTGTATGGTGTCAGTGGTGCTTCAGGAATAACCTGCATAAAATATGAACTTACATGTAGATTCCAGGAGGTCTTCATGGGATGAAAATGCTTTTTGATTTGGTTGGTTACGGTGCTCAACACACTCCAGAAGATCTTGGCTCAAGGTGTTGCTTCAAATATGAATGAAACATTAAAAATTCTGTTTCTTTGCTCTGTATTGACACTGATATTGACATTGATCTTATTGAGCTGGACTGCACTGGTTTCAGTCCTGCCTCACTGCAGAGTTCAAACTCTTTATTGTCCTCCTCACACATGCAGGGATGGAGTGTTTCTGCAGCTACAACACAATAAAACAGCAAGTGACATGTCACTGAATCTTTTCTCTCTTCTTTATATGATTTTTATGTGCTAACCAGCCTCTGCTACAAGCAGCAATGTTTGCTGTTGTTTGCAGCAATGTCTGTTTCAGTGATGTCATGCTGTAAAGTGCTGCCCACAGTAAAATATTATCGGTCCAAAATGAATATTTTTCCATGAAGACTACCGGTAAAGTGTTGTAGTGTATTCAGTATTTAAATGACCTACATGATGTGATTAAACCATATCAGTAAGTGTTGGCAGAGGCAGGTGCGTAACTGCAAAACAAACGCAAGTTTGTTGTAGGTAAAGTTTCATCTCACGTGAGCTCTCATTGGTCAGAGACATTAAGCAGTAATATCCCACATCCGACTCTGAACAGACATAAAATCATTTGTTGTGATTCTGTCGTTTTGTTGACAGCAGGAGATTGATTTGATGTTAATCAGCAGTTTTTTGACACAGTGAAAGACTGGAGCAGATACCTGCAGTCCTCACAGTGATAACAACCTCACCACCATAAACCGCTGCTGACAGGACCACGATGGAGATGGTTTGATGTCATCTCCTCAACAGATTCTGGGTTCTGACACACATCCACCTGATGAGGTGTGTTATGCTACCAGCGTAACTTCCAAAATTCCCAACCTACATCAATCCAGTGAGACCAGCACACAGACAGCAGCCCATATATCTGTCAGCGGCCTGTCTGCACACGGCTAATGCTACAAACTGTGTTACACTCTGTGTTGCTGTGTGTTAGCAAATAAAGATTTCAACCCGTTCAGTCAGGGTACCTGTGTGCTGTGGCTCTGGGTGCGAGTGGGACGGGGGGCTGTAATCTCCTCCGTTCTTGAGTTATACATCCTGTTCTGCTGCGGCGGCTGCTCATGTCTGTTGAAACAGAGAGAGTTTTTTTCATCTAGACATCCACTGTGCAGGGAATTAGGAAGATGAGCATCCACTATTTCTTAAGAAAAACCTACAATACTGCAGGGATCAGATGGCATTATATGACGGATAATAATTCCCTGTAATAATAGGGAACTGGAAGAATGTTTTAAAAACACACACCTGCACAAGACAGTTGTACATTGTTATATCTTACTCATGTTTTCATGAGACTGAGAAAGTTATATTAATGCTATTTATAAATATATATTTATAAAGTATACATAGCATATAAAAACTATGTATATAAAAATTATATATACAAGTATATATAAAAACATAAAACATTTATGCGTTTGCATAAAACGTTTCTGCATATAAAAAAACAAAATAAAGTTCTACAATGTTTAAAACATCTTATAACAACTGTGGAAACTATTTACATCAACCTGTTAAAGTGATAAACTAAGAGGCTGGACAATAGTGACACGAAGTAAATAATTACCAATGTTTAATAAATAACTATTAAATCATTTTAATTAAACTGTAGGTGGTTTACAGTGGCTGAATGGTGTAAACGTTAAAACAGAAGTTCTGGCTCTTCCATGAACATGTGGTGCATCATGGGAGGTCTGAAAGAAGAGAGAAAATGAGCTGCAGTGGCGATCGTGAGCGTCCCCCTGACAAGTGTAAGAAAATAAACCAAGTAGCCAAACCCACATTCTCCATGTGCAGCGTTAAGCCCAGGAGCCCACAGGAAGAGACTGAAGCTGTCTGATCTGTGTTGTATCAAAGCCATACTTTCTAATCCTATTGACCTTTCCAGAGTACCAGGCATTTCACGACTTTGTTTGTGTGAAAATCCCTCAGTGTTACAATGCAATTGCTATTATATCCTACATTTCCAGGAAGCCCATCCTCAGTATGGAGTCATAGTTTCTGCAATCAGGAACCTGTGTGTTCAATCACAGCTCTGAGAAACCAGGAATGTATTCAAGTATTCAAGACTGAGGAGGACTAAATGTACATGTACATCTCATCCATACTGATACTGAGGGACACATTCACCTTAGCGTTTATTTTAAATTGGTTTGAAGCTAATCCTCTGGTGGACCAGCTTAACATTGCTGTTTATGCTAACCAACACAGTCTTGGTGAAGCTGGTTGACTGAAAAATGTTTGTTAGTTAGGGTAGTTAGAAACCCTGTTGGACACCAGCATACAAAACATAATCTGAACATATGCAGGTTCTTGTCAACGTGCGGCCCGGCGTGGAACATTTGTTGGGATGTGAGCGTTTACAAAACAACGTTCTGTATTCCAAATGCCAATAACATTTAATGTAGGTGTGGTTGCTTATAGAGTTAAAAATAAGCAAATAGCAGCGGTTCAGATGTAATGATAGTTCACAGAGACAGCTTCTGTTTGTGCATGTGAGTGACTGCTTTGTGCTTTCACTGTGTTTCAGAAGGACAGCTGTTCCTCATCTAGCCAGGAAATCTAGCTGTCCGTCTGGCCCTCTATTGGCCGCTCTGGAGATCCCTGCACAAGCATCGCTGCACATGTCCTGCTCATAAACCTTTAACACTTCCATGTGGGTGTAAAGTCCCTGTTCTCTCATCTCTACGTGACGCCTGTGCTCACCTCTGTGTCTGCTTTACATCTACATTATCCAGTGTCAGTTTAACTGCTCCTTTAAACTTCTACTGTGTTTTTCCTTTCTGTCTTATTCCTAATGGAAGATTCAGACTGTGCCCTGGAAGCGCCGTATGTTCCGTTCACAGGACATTTGTGTGTGAGGAATGTTGTGTGGCTCACGTTGCTTTTGTTTGATGCTAATAGACATGATGTGATATAAAAATGCCCATTATGTGCCACCATGGGGCAACACTTGAAAACAAGCACACTTTACATTTAAGGGCCCTAAACAGAAGTACCTGCTGATTGTCTAATGAGAATTAGCTATTCTGAGTTATCGGATGGTAGCAAATGAGAGCAATTGTTCTAGGGTTTGTTGTTGTGCCAGTGGCCATTATGTCTCCAACACTGCCTGCCTGCAGATAAGCAGAAAACAGGCAAAACATTTGAGACTCTGCCGGAACTGTGAACTGGCAAAAGTGGGCCGACAAGTGAGAGACATCATCTTAATGAGACCCCTCAAAGGAAACAAGACGGAGGGCAAAGCAATGACTCTCACTGAAGATGTTTTGGTGGGAAGATTTCACAGGGTTACACAACAGAGATTTCACTCAAAGAATCGACTTCTAAGGATTTGTCAGAAACAGCTGTAAAATGGGTTTCGGAGAAATTCAAGCCTGAATTTAAGCTTTTACATCACTATCAACACGCGTTTAAAATGATAATGGTGTTTTGTCAATGGACGTGATTAAGGTAGTTCAAAGAAATGACTGTGTCATGGGGCTTGTATTGAATATAAATAATTTAAATTGCATTTGAATTGAAGAGCTTATAATTAATCCAAATTTAGAGCTGAAGGAATAGAGGGATAATCAGAGTGATGAAATCAGCCGACATCAAGTCTTTATTAGTCAGATATTAAAGCACAAGGTGATGAAAGATGTGAGACAAAAATCATTAATAAAGTTATTCTGCTCTCATTATGAAATTATAGATCACATTCTGAAATATCTTACAAATGGACTGAGTGGCTATTTGCAAGAAAGTTTTCCTGTAACTGCATTTATTTTCTCATTGTTATACCATTTATTCATTTGTCAGACACTTTTATCCAAAGCGACTTACAGTGAATTCAAGGTACACATTTTTATCAGTACTTGCATTCCCTGGGATCGAACCCACAACCTTTGTGCTGCTAACACAATGCTCTACCAGTTGAGCTGCAGGAATACAGGATTTAATCTGTAAAGATAGCAACACACTTTCTGTACTGATTTCTGACTCATGCTGTGTGAATGGAGCCCATATTTACAGACATGTCTGTGTCAATAAGTCAGTCACAACTTTCTCTGTCCTTCACCAGCCTTTGGCTTTCAATCTAATTCAACACTTTTACAGGCTTTGAAACAGAGGAAATGTAAAATGCATGTTTGTTTTGGAGGTCCGGTGCGTGAGGATCGGGCTACAGGGCTGGTTAGATGAGTAAGTTGAAGGAAGAAAGATTTTCTTTTCTTGTCTGTTTGCTACAGGAACCACAAAGCCATAATGAATGTGTGAAAGCATTTGAAAAGCAGTGATGTTTGTTTTGTTAGTTTGCTGGTTTGGGTTTTCTGAGCCTTTATGTTTTTTACAGCAGATCTGTGTTAGTTGTGTTTGCATAACACAAGAAATATTTTTATTTGATCAAGGCCTATAACAAAATGTCTAAGGGGTGAAACAGAAGCTACAAAATTCCCAGTGACACCTTTGCTCTGTTGTGTTTCATCAGGTGCCAGGATTCAGTATGAGAGGATAGGAAGTGATGTCACTATGCAGTGCGGCTCTCTGGACAACGATGCGTCAGTGACGTGGAAGGTGAACGGGACGGATGTGAAGGCGCACAGACGAGAGGAAGGACCGCGGCTCATTTTGCTGGAGGTGGACATGAGCAGCAACGGTCTGTACAGCTGTTTCCAGAACCCTGACGGTCAGCGCCGAGACCAGATCAATCTCCGTGTTGGACGTAAGTCTCATCTGGTTTTCACATTTGATTTGATTATGTTTCTGAAGATGTTACGTTTCTTTCATGTGTAACTAACACCCACAACCATAAATGCTTTCTACGCATTCAGTTTTAAAATGCCACAAAGTCTGTCTGTCTGTTTTCTCACTAAATGGCATGAAATTCAATGTGATGCCTTAAACAAGCTCTCCTGGGCTTATCTGTCTTTGAACTTCTGTACAGTATGTTGTCCTGGAGCAAGATGTTGCTGTCTGTGGTGTTACAGACAGATGTTGTGTTTCCTCAGGTGCCAGGATTCAGTATGAGAGGATAGGAAGTGATGTCACTATGCAGTGCGGCTCTCTGGACAACGATGCGTCAGTGACGTGGAAGGTGAACGGAACGGATGTGAAGGCGCACAGACGAGAGGAAGGACCGCGGCTCATTTTGCTGGAGGTGGACATGAGCAGCAACGGTCTGTACAGCTGTTTCCAGAACCCTGACGGTCAGCGCCGAGACCAGATCAATCTCCGTGTTGGACGTAAGTCTCATCTGGTTTTCACACATAATCTGCTTATTTGTCTGAATCTGTCGTCACAGACTGCTGACTGTATACCACTAGTCTGAAAGTGGTATTATTCTGTATGGTCCAGACAGTCAGAACTCAGAGCACAGTCACACACACCCTGAAAGGATGCGAGACCCCGGCAGCCTGTTGCACTCATTCTAGCTATTTGTGAACACAAAACCTCTGCCTTAGAAGCGAGAAACATGAAGTGAGATTCCCACTCGCATACAGCTTCTTCAGAAGCAGACCTGAACCAAACCTGTAATTACAAGTTTGTTTATTTTCTCTTAAGATCATCTTGCAGTAACTGTTTCTCAGAACTTCATCATTAGATTTCATCTCTGGATCTCCATTTGTCCTCCTCCTTTTTTCTGTGTTCTTCCTGAAACTGTAAATGAGCCGTGTAGTGTTTACCTCCACACTTCTGCCCCTAAACAAACCTGCGCTTGTTACCCTGTTTCCTCAGAGAGGTCAGAAGCTTCTTCTTTGGACCTTCTCGCTGTGGATTTGAAGAGCTTCATTATCAACAACAAATGCCGTTGTTTGACCACAGCTGGTCATTGGTTTCTGCGGCCCCTCATCCTGAATCTCACTATTTCTCTGACAAGCAGCTTCTGTCTGTGTGGGAGTCACAGGGTATAAGATTTGTGTCTTATCTGTTTGGTGGGTGAGTGGATTTATGGTTCTGGAGCTGTCCTGAACGACTGCACAGTGTGATGGAAGATGTTAAGCCTGGTTCAGAGGGACCACGTGTCTATCACAGCTTGGCTCCAGAATGTTCTGCAGTGATTTGGGGTGAAAATCTGGAATTTTGTGCCAAAATGTTCTGAATTTGGCCAAATGTTAAACTGAGCCAAGAGTTTCCCACTTTCATTTCTAGCTGAAAGCATCAATTAGACACAATATTAAAAGAAATATGCAAGAGTGTGTGGGATGTATTCTGCTGAGTTTATGGGTGTCGAGAAGTTCTGATCATTAGAAAGACGTGTAGAACATTCTAGTTATTGCGTCATATTTTATCCAGTCTGACACGTAAAATACAGTTTTTCCATGGCAACCTGCAAAACGTTAATCTGTTTTTTTTGTCCTAACCGGTTAAATGTCATGTGGTTATACTAGATGACCCCGCCCATAATATATAAAGCTTATTGCTTCAAAATGCAGCTGCTTATAGTTATAAATAAACGTTAGATGACAGGTGGATGAAAGAGTTTGTGTGAATTTAAAGAGCTTTTCTAGCTCTCTCAGAGAAACCTGCAGCTAAATTATGAACTGCTAGCCTGAAGCGAATGTGAGAAGCACTGTAATCAATATTATGTGACAAGATGCCACCCGTAACACTGACAGCAATTTCACTGACTGATCAAATTAGAGGAATGGAGAGAGGGAGGAGATGAGAACTCTTATGAGAACATGATGAGAAATGTTCTTCATCAGCCGCGTCTGTTTCTGCCGCTCCTGGGAAAAACTGAACAAAACACGAGCAAGATCCTATGATTAATAAAATGGCCTAATTCCTCCAAAGGAATTTCATTATAGACTTACATTAATACTGTCATGTTAGATAAAAAGCACAGCTTAAAGTTTTTCGGCAGCATCTGTTTAAAGATTCTGTTTAATTTGTCCTGAAGAAGAAAGATCTCTTTAATATCACGAGTGGTTGTTCATTACAGCTGTGTGATTGAATGAGTGACGTTACGTCAGAGAAGAGGCGGGAACTTAAGCTCATTTAAACATTTCTGGAGAACAAAAGTGATATTTGTAGGTGATGTGAGTGATTTCAGACATTTTGTTTTCTGATTATTTGGATCTTCAACACATTCTTCAAAATTCATTATGAAATTATAGATCACATTCTGAAATATCTTACAAATGGACTGAGTGGCTTTTTGCATTAACCAATTTTTGCCAATTTTTAGTTGACTAACGCAATTTTCTGAAAAATGATCTTAATAACAGTGTGATGTTATGTTTTCACACTCAGGTGTGATTATATTATGTGTTTATATTGTATGTAAAACTCTACAAACAAGCACAATTCACAGCATTTCACTCTGTGTGGCTTTCCTGCACAGACACAGATTTCCAGCTTTTGTCTGGTGGGCTGGTGGGACGTGTGGCTGCTGTTTCTCTCTCAGGGTGGCCAGTGGTCTCTCTCACGCCAGCTCGGCTAATAAGATAAGTTCTGCAGCTAATGTCTGAATGAGAGTGGCATGCTCCCAATCCCAGACAGTGGACGCCCCTCCACAAATACATCAGACCAGGAAATACATCAGACCAGGAATTTTTCCTTGCCAGGGATTAGAGGGGAACGTTTGGGTCTGGCCATTATTCAGAGGAATCCTCTCTGAGGCTTCTGTGGTGCTGTCACTCAGGTACAGCAGTATAGACACAGAGTATAGAGATCTCATTGGTCCAACATATTGCTTTGTTTTATTTGCAACATTTCAGACAGATTTTCCAGATATTGTATTGCACTTAAGAAACCAATTGTTATGTGTAATCCGCTGTTCTAAGAGAAAAAATATCAAACGTTTCTCATCTATCAGGCCGTCTATAAAATCCTGTTGCTTTAAAATAATGACTACTTGCCAAGAAGCTTCTTTTAAAACTTGCTGAAGAGACAGAAAGCGTTCGCCCTCAGTCGTCACGTCCAGCTAGCAACCAAAGCATTGAACCATTCTGAGCTAATGCAGGACCCAAACGCACTTTCAAAAATGTATGAGGGTCTGAAACACATCAGCAAGTTCCCTCACGTAAACTTCTAAACTTGCAACATACTTTTCACTGTTGTTGCTTTTCTATGGCTTGCGGTCCATCTGCATTTGGTGAGATACAAGAGAAAGCCATTAAACCGGCATGTTGGTTTTGCCCTGGGAATGTTCTGCTCACTGACAGAACAAAGTACAGGGTATGTGAGTAACACTGAGGGTTCAGACCGGACCGCAGACTCTGGGACGGTAAAGCGAGCTGCGGCGCTTTACTTGAGTGCTAACAACACTGTAACTATTAAACTTTCATTAGCGGAGGCAAACAAATGCATTAAACGACTCGCACCAAAGACTGTGTGGCTTTAAACCTGAGACAGAAAGTGCTGTAACCTCAGAAATGTTAAGTTCCTTTGTGATGCAAAGAGGTTGTTTTTATATTGTAGAGAAAATAAGAAAAACAGAAAGAAAACTATAAAGCCACAGCTGATACTCAAATATAAGTTTGTTTGTTTATCCCCAATTCTGTTTGACATCAATAACACACTAAAAGTTCTATTAATAGCTTTATAAAAGAAACAGGATAAAAATGCATCATTTTGATTAAAGGGCTGGTGCTAAAGTTTTGTGCCACAGTTCATAGTCAGCAGAGTGAAAATAATATTCCTGTCTAATATGAAGTTTCTACACAACTACATTTTTATCATACTTGCATATTTGTGCTCAACTAATATTGTGACTTAAGCACAATCTCTGTCATTAGAGGGAAACACAGAAAGTGAAACTGCATTAACTGATGAGTTTAATTGCAGTGATTTCTGATCAGGTCTTTAGCCAAAACATGTTTTGCTTCATTTCTTTGAGAGACGGGACAGATTGTGTTTGGATTGGCGAGCTGTTTTCTCCTGCCAGCTGTATTGTAGGATTGATATTTTGTTTACTGTACAATCCTCTGGGACTGTGGAGAGCGAGTACAGTAATTACATCAGAGCTGCAGAGAAAAGCTCTGTTAGGACAGAAACTACAAACGCCCGTCCGGCGTGAGAGACCCGGATTTGTTTTAGGAAATCTTTGGAAACTAAAAATGTTTGTGCCGCCTCTGGCGTGACTTATTTAAAATCAGGCATCTTGAGATAGATCAGGCATCTGTTGGACAAGAATGTCCTCACAGCTACTCTTCATAATGCATTAGTTACTGTGTGGACAGTAAATGTAGATGTTAAAAACACAGAGGCTTTCAGTCCCTCACACACTGCAGGACAGAAGCTCCCCACTCTCTGAGTTTCAGGCCTGAGACAAAAAGACTTTGTTTATGCTCTGCTCAACAAATGCAGTTCAGTGCAAACTCAGCTCGAATATGTTGTGCTCATGTTGTGTTGATGTTGTGTGAATGTTGTGTTGATGTTGTGCTAATGTTGTGTGTGTGTTGTGCTGATGTTGTGTATGTGTTGTGTTGATGTTGTGTTGATGTTGTGTGTGTGTCTTACTGCCACTCCATAGTTATATAAACATATTTCAGTGGAAAAACAGCCTAGAGTGAGTTTTAAATCAGGTCCAACTCCTTAATCAAACACCATAATAGGTTGGAGGTGTATTTAAATGTTTAGATATAAATGTAACACTATTGTGTACATAAGTTTCAGCTTTGCTAATAAAGAAAAGAAAGATGATCTGAATCATTTGGCATCCATGTGGATGAATGGAGACGTTCCTCCTCAGATTCACCGCTGAGGTTTTCCAGGCTGATGACTTTCCAGAGTTCTCCAGACTGCAGAGGGTGAGAGTAAATTACAGACGTGACAGTGAAGCTCTCAGCTGTAGATTTATGCTGTTTGCAGAGCAAGAATTGCTGAACTTTAGCTGTAATTTACAAACTTCTTTCTGCAGGATTTCCTCACTTATCAAATGTTCCTCATTCCTTCTGTAAAGTTTGTTCTGAAAGAGAAAGTCAGATGCAGAAACAGAGAAAAAGTCATTTATTGCTAAATTCTTACAAAATTCTTACAAACCCATTTAGGGTAGTCTGTATATAAGCAGAGCTTTCATGTGTTATTCAGTGGGAATCGGTTACTGTCACGCACATCTTTAATTGTAAGATGAATGTGGGTCTAAAATGCTCAATAAGTCATTGACATGTTTTGTTTCCTCAGGAATAACCCTGTTCCCTAGTAACATAATAGTGTTGTTATGTATAGGATCAATACACAACGAACGTGAGTGTTTTAATCAGGAACAGGGATATTTGTGGGAGTCAAAAACGTCAAAACATTTATTTCAGTCCAGGTGTGATTTAAGAGCAGCTCAACCAATGATGTGATTTTAGGGTGAGACTGTCTGTTTTTCCAACCAATGGCAGACAGAAATGTTGTTCTTTACTGTAAAGCACAAATGAACACATTTTAGTGACACATATAAAAAAGAAGAAACTTAATTCAAGATTTTCTGACTAATATCTCACACATCCCAAACTCATCAACCGTCTTTAAACACTCCAGACAAACATCTGCCTCCACTCAAGACATCAGAACACTTTATGATGGCTGAAAACAGTAGCTGTGACATGTGACATTACAAACACTGTGTGTGTGTGTGTGTTTGTGTGTGTGTGCGCATGTGTGTGATGTGTGTACGTGTGTGTGTGTGTGTGTGCGCGTGCGTAAGTGCGTGTGTGTGTGTTTTTCGGTGTGTATGTTTGTGTGTGCTGCTGGATTAGCAGCTGCTTTCAGAGGGTCCAAACAATCGTAAAACAGAAACAGTGGGAACCGCTGGACCCTCACATTTTTCTCCAAACAAACAAGAAGAAACTCAGTGCTGGACCCTCAGATATTACACATGAGTGCTGGGCTGGATGAAACAATCAAAACATGACAAAACAGCACAGCTTTTTTCGGATGAGCCGGAATAACACTTTGCTATTGATCTTGAGATCTGTTTGGAATTGTAAGTGGTAGGTTTGTGCTTTTCTATCTAGTGTTGATGTGGAGTGTGTCCCACACTGAGTTAACTCATAATCTGTGAGAGACAGCACAAACACATGCAAGAAACAGTGGCACACACAATTCAGATTCTCTAGGGTGTGTGTGTGTGCGCTCATGTGTGTGTGCGCTCATGTGTGTGTGCGCTCATGTGTGTGTGCGCTYATGTGTGTATGCTGTTATATCTTAGGCACCTGTCACAGCTGAAAATAAAAACACATTCTACAAGCAATGATACAGTTTAATGATGATGTTTTTAAAGAAAATAAAGTTAACTACCAATTAACACCAATTAATTGATATTTCGAATGGTCAGCACTTAAAGAAAACTGTAAATACTGGCGTTTCTCTCTTCCTCAGTTGATGTTTGTTCAACCATGACAAATGTGAGCAGTACAGGCTTTCCAGCAGAGCCCAGGATTTCAGATCAGTCCCTGACAAACACCCTTAAACAGTACGAGCGTCACCTCAGTCATGTGTTTGTGAGTCTGATACTGTTGGTCTAGTTAGGAATTTAACAGTGTCTGAGCACAAGACACAAGACACATGACTGCATAAAAGTGACAACTGAATAAATCCTTCACGCAGAAAACATTCAACAAATGAACTCTGCTCAGATAGAAATTTGTTAATGCTGTAATGCTTTTCCAATGCATTTTCTTCAAATCAGCTTAACAGAAAAAAAAACAATTTGGTTAAAAGAGTAAGAATTCTGAAAAGATAAGTATTTTAAATGTAGCTTTGATAACAAGGTTTGGGTGGGTGACCGCCTCCCATGCTGTGAAAAAATCTTGAATTCTTTTGAAGTAAGAAAGGGAATAAGGATATTTAAACCATTAAAGATGTGTACACAGAACGCACAGAATCGTCTTTCTGTTCAGTCAATGTAAAGAACAGCTGGATTAAATTAATAATAATTCAATTACTTGAGCGACTTCTGAAAACTCTTCCTCAGCGGCTAACAGATGCGGCAGCTAAAGCTCTCAGTGGTGTTGTGTTTACACAAGAAACTATTACAGAGCTTTTCTTTTAGAAGTCACACTGTCTCATCAGAAACAGAAATAAACGACATGTTACGCTTGAACAGCGTCAAACACAAGATGAATCGGGGCTCAATGCTGAACCATTTAACAAATACTGCCTGTAAAGTCTGCATTTATACCAATTGTTTCAGTCAGCATAATAACCCGGTAATCCACGGCCTCAGGAGTAGTTTGATGGCTTTACGGACATTATTTTATCTTGATAAAAAAGAGCTTCATTTAGAGATGAAAAATAAACTTTGTTCATTATGATTAGGATCTTAGCCAAGTGCATAAATAATGTAGGAATGATGTTGTACGGTTCATCTCAGCTCCCCCTAGAGGTCTCTAACCTCAGCTGTAATGAGGGCTGGGCCATACTGTGAATTATTAAAGCCCTGAGCAATTATAAAAATTACACTGCATGCCATAGAGACGCTATTATCATGAGCTGCGCTGGCGTCACCTGATTGTGCTGAAACGCTCTGCCGTGTTCCTCTTTAAACTCCCTCCACTTACACCCTCCGCTTGTGTTTCATTCCTCAGCAGGAATTTTTCTTGTTTGCTGAATATTGAGCTTGAATTGATCAGCAGTACTGCTTTTAAACACCGTCGCTTCTTGTTTATCAGGTCAGATTCTCTTTCATTTCTCATTTTGTTTTAAGTGTTATTGGCTTTGTAAGCACAGGTTTACATATCCAGATTCGTCATGGCAATACACACTCAAACACACTTACACACACACATAAACTTCCACACACACACTTCCACACACACACAAACTTACACACACACACTTACACACACAAACTTACACACACAGACTTACACACACACTTACACACACARACTTACACACACACACACACAAACTTACACACACACACACACAAACTTACACACACACACAAACTTACACACACACACACAAACTTACACACACTTACACACACACACATAAACACAACAGAAGAATCAATGATCTGTTCATACAGATTTTGGCAACCAACAACAGTAAATGTTAAAACATTATTTAAAAATTATGTTTTTTTGGTTTCCTTATTATTTAATCATAATTTGAAATGCACTATATTTAGCATGATAGCAACAAACTAAATGTAACTGAAGTAAATGGCTTTTATGTGAGGTGAGCTGTTTGTAAAGCATCATCCGTTATATTTCACATTTCAGTAGGTTATAATGCTGGTCATTGTGTATCATGTGGTGCCTGTGTTAGCATAATAGCATTTAGCTGAATGTATCAGACCCTGCTGATGACATGCAAAAGCAACAACTTCACAGCAGCTTGTGTATGAATGAACACGGATCACTGCAGATGCAAAATGACATATAAGCAAATTCAGTTTGTTTTAAAGGAAATGGTTTGCGTGCAGCAGAAAGCGATGCAGCTCACATGTATTTATGTCTGTGTATAATGTCTGGAAACAACAGGTAGAGTTTTCGTCCGGCTTGAGGTTTGCGTCTCACTGGTTGTAATTTTCCTCTGTCAGGTCTTGCATGCCTTGCCGCTGGATTTGCACGTTATGCGGTTTGACCCAACAGCTCTGGGTTAGTTTGTCGGTGTTAGATTTCCTCAGAAATTCTTTGTGGTGGTTTGCAGAATGGGGAAGGAATGTGAGTGTAATTTGTGTATAGTAATGGTGTGGGGTTAGAGGTCCTCGCTCTCCTCTGACACACAGACATACACAAACTTTAGATCCTCACAGAAAGCTTTAACACAAGAGTGGCAGGTTTAATTCACTTGCGTTTTCTACTTAATGCCCAAGATGAGTATGGCTCAGATTTAGTCGAGGTCTTAATCCCTGGAGTTTAAAGAACAGTCACTTCGAGGAACTGCTGTGAGAATCACATCCCACTGCAACATCTTTAGCTTGTTATTTTGGTGTTAAACATCAGTGTGCAGCTCAGAACAAACAGAAATAAGCAGTGAAAACTTTCCTTCCTCCGTCTGCCTCCAAATGATCAAACCTTATAAACCAGCATGAGAGTCAGATCAGGTCTGGATGAAAGATGATGAATGCAGAGAAACGCATGACTGAGCTAAAGTGTAAGTGATCTGTCTGAGATGTCCACAGAGCGTGTGTGTAAATCCCCCCATGTGCAAGAGCGAGACCACTTATTTACAGCCGCAGCAGCTGAACTATTCTGATTGTTAACTTGTGTGTTGAGGTATTTAATTCATTATATAAGTCCTCAGATCAAAACTGTTTACAAGTTTTAGGATGACAGAACAGCAGGAGCATTTGGTGACAAATCAAGACAAAATTGTTGAACTTTCAAATTTCATTTGGTTGCAGTGACTCATTCTGACCCATTTTTGACTTTGGAACAACTGCCCCAAAAGATATTTGATTTCATCTCATCACATAGTAACATATGAACCCAAATGACATCTGCAAAGTAACTGTTTCTCAGAGTCATTTTTGCAGGTATCCGCAGATGAACTTCATCACATTAACACTAACATCAGACCATCAAACACTGTTTGTATCCGTGTTACTTAAATGTTGGTTTGAGCAGAATGTCCACACGCTAACCCAATTTTAACCCCAATTTAAAGCGGAGAACTGAAAGCGCTGTTATATTTCCTCACGTGTCTCTTATGTGAGGCATGTATTGATTTGACTTTCTCATCCACTTTCTGCTGCATGATATTCACAGCTGAGTGAATGAACAGAAGAATGAATTAATGGCTTCCAGTAAATCCATCAACACTCGGCTCAGTGTGCTGCAGTACAGTGTGCAGGGCAGTACGGTGTGCAGGGCAGTACGGTGTGCAGGGCAGTACGGTGTGCAGGGCAGTACGGTGTGCAGGGCAGTACGCTGTGTAAGGCAGTACGGTGTGCAGGGCAGTACGGTGTTCAGGGCAGTACGGTGTGCAGGGCAGTACGGTGTGCAGGGCAGTGTGGTGTGCAGGGCAGTACGGCGTGCAGGGCAGTATGGCGTGCAGGGCAGTACGGTGTGCAGGGCAGTACGGTGTGCAGGGCAGTACGGTGTGCAGGGCAGTACGGTGTGCAGGGCAGTACGGTGTGTAGGGCAGTATGGTGAGGGTAACTGTTACTTGCTGTGTCTGCTGTAATTACTCTAAATTTTGTATTTTCATAAAGCTAATTGTAAATTGGTTCTATGAGGTTACAGGAGATACAAATGGGCTCAGAGTAAACAAACAGGCTGGCAGGTTTGATTGACAGTGGAGGATGTAATTATGTGAGGGAGTGAAATGAAGAGCAGTCACTGTCCTCTGCACACCAATTCAATTAGAGCCCTTATAACTGAGAGATAATGCTAAAGGTGTGGCGCAGTGGATGAATATTCATCATGGGAACGTTTATTAGGGTTACAATTATGAAGCACAGACCCTGAAATGGATTCTGTTTACCTGAAATATCAAATTCACTGTTGGCCTAAAAACTGTTGCGAATGAGAACATTTGCCTGTGGTTTGGATATATAAGGGTTTAACACACCACATTTAGATATGGGCTGACAGTAATTGATGCGGTCAGTGCTGTTGCTGTGTTGTTGACGACGCGATACGATTTAGAAAGTCACTCAAACTGACAGGAAGTTCACTGAGATTTTATCACAAACAGTTTCAACTGTCTCCAATTTAATCTGTGTTTAGATCCAGGAGTGTAAGTGGCTGTTTATATTAGCTGAAGCTCGGGTTCATTAACAGTGTTGAGGGCTTTGACGTGAAACAAATGAGAAGTTTAGAAACAGGGATTATAGCTGCTGCATGCTGGTTGTGAAAAAATGCAAATGTTTCTGTTACAGTGAAGTGATTCTTGGGAAATTTTGCTGTTAGTGCAACTAACATTTTTTTCTGTTAAAATTGAAACTTGCCTCTGCTGTAGTTCTGGGTGTGTTTATAAGTGTAGTGTTGCTGCTGGAAGTCACATGATGTATGTCTGATGTCAAACCTAACCCTTTTTTGAAGAAAATTCACACACTGCGTCTGGGCAGCGGTGACATCCTAATTGTATCTAATTCAAAAACACATGGCCATTCAATAAGCAAATATTTCCCAGTTTAAGCTAATTATGATTGTTGCGGTGTGACTAATGTTTATTCAGTCGTAACTCCTCGCTGTTCTTTGTATTTTGTTTCTCATTAGAGGTTGGCAGTGATCTGGCAGGGAGTGATAAATATGTGGTCAAATTGTTTTCTCAATAGATCCCTGATGGTGCTGTAATGAGTAAATTGTCCACCACACTCATAATGTTTGTAATTAGGGAAACAGCAATAGAGTCATGAGGGTGGGGGGTGAAGCTATCACTGAAGTATTGATCACCCTGATGACATCATACAAATTGACGCACACACACAACATTGGTCTGTGACCTTGGTGCTTGTTAGTTGCAAAGGCTTTTTATTCATACTGACAGTATAATCTATGAAAGGATGTTTTCTGTGCCTCCAGTGAGGGAGGCAGTAATGATTATATATTACTGAACCTCAGTAATTGACCCTAAATTTGAAATCTCAGTGTTAGCGGTCCTGTACAGTTAGTTATGACATCACCATAACCCTGTATAGTACTAAACAATTCAAAACACGACATATATTTCATGCTATATGAATATCTTTATTATGTTCTGCCTACAGATCAGAGCTTTCAAGGGTTTATACGCACACGCACACACGAGTGGAGGCTGTACTGTGCAGTCTTAAAACACTGGGAAACTTCATTAGAATAATGACGCGAGAGCTCAATGTCATAGCAGCAATATGCAAACCTGAGTATTAGTTTTTTATTTTATTATTTCTTGAAAACTGTGGGGTCTCATGAGGACCCTGTGCTGACAGTTAGTTTGTGCTAGCATGCAAAATTAGCTGAGAGCCTGCTGAGAGCTGAGAGCCTGCAGTCAGTCTGTCAGTGTCTGTGAGCAGAGGAGCCACATCACACAGATCCAGCAGATCCAGATCCTGCATGCTGCTGATCCGCTCCTGCTTTTGTGTCTTTCCATTTGCTGCTGTGAATACAGGCCTCCGTTGATGTGGCTTCTAACTGTATCTTACTGTATAATCCCACTGAAGCCTTCAGAAAACTGTTGTTTTCTTTCAGATGAATGTTTATGTCTGTCATTTAGCCTTTCTCTTGCTCTTCTGCTTTTCTTCTCAGAATGTCTCTGAGGTTTGTAAACTCCTTTACAGAAATACCTTTAATCACTGTTGAGAAGGTTGGATCCGTAACAAACAACTACAGGCAGTAAAACTAGTCAAGCTAACCTCTAATATACACAAAAACTAGTTTACATCCATGTTTCTTTGCTGAAGAAAAGTAGTTTGTTACGTGTAGTTAAGTCTTACATGTGAATGTACCTGCTTAAAGAGATTATAGCACTTAGCAAAATATCAACACATTAAAAGCATAAATATAACACCACAGGACAAAAAAAAACTTTTGTTTTTGCTAGCTTGACATTTATGTTATACATTAGTAATATACAAATGTATGATATTTGATGTGTTGAGACTATAAATAATATTTTGCAGAGACATTTATATGTTCCCTTTTAAAAATGAACCCCAGTAGAAGTGTAATCATCATTATTTCTATTTAAATAAACTATGGGAAAACTAACCATGATTAACTTGTGTTTACCATGGTGTAATTATAGTAACAATGGTGTTTGGGCATAAACTGCATTAAAATTATGGTTAAAATTATGGATTTTTGTAAGGGTTGTAAGGGCCAATATTTAAACAAAACTGTCCTTTCATAAGGCCAACGTGTAGTTAAGTGTGAGCTTTTTATAGACTTCTTTTATTGTGTCTTATGTCACTTTAACAAAATGCTGCTTCCAAAACAAAGTAAAATAAAGTTGATTGCAGCACCAGACAAAAGTCATATGGGAGTATTTTCACACTACCAGATCTAGCAGGAGTTTCAGGTGCAGTTGTGGTTTGTGGAGCTTTACACACAATAATTAGCATTGTCACATTCCATCCCGTCCACGGAGCTGCCGGCATCCTTTGATTCCTCTCCCTGTATAACATTAGAACAGCAACAATGACACGTTGCTGTTATGCGTGGAAGAGTAACAGAATGTGAGGCAGTAATATCCACTGAGGTCATCAGAGGATGGCCAGACTTCTGCCTCCCGCCTGTTAGCCTGTTTGCACATGACACAGCCGCTAGTTTCTGCCATATTCTCTGTGGTTTACATTAGAAAGTTCTCTGGCAATTAAAGAAATCAGGAATAGCAAACCTGTTTATTCTGATTGAACTATGCTGGCATGGAAAATCAGTGTTATTTGATTACTTTTGGCATCCACAAAAATATTCCCAGACCTCAGTTGTAGCTGTAGCAGTAACAAAACCTACACAAACGTTCCTGTTAACTTGATTTTAAGCTGGACAGGATAAGATTAGTGACCAAAACACAACTATGAATAAAGTACTTACACAGGTCCTCACACAGGAAGGACTTACACAGGTCCTCACACAGGAAGGACTTACACAGGTCCTCACACAGGAAGGACTTACACAGGTCCTCACACAGGAAGGACTTAAATCAGTGATGTATTATGAGTCTGTTTTTTCTGTAAAGAGGTCATCATCTCATTTCTCAGTTTCTCAGGACTAGCGAGTGCTGCTCAAACACAGGAGGAACGAGCTCGTGTCATCAGATAACTGCAAACACAGTGCGGGTGGTACAGCCCTGGGCGCAGATTGGAAAGGCACTGTGTAATCTTCTAATCCCATTAATTATTACACACAGTTATTATGGGAAGCAGCGAAATCCTCCCACAGGACTGAGTTCTTGCAGCGCGATGACGGCGAGAAATGCTAAGAGCTTCATTCTTTATCTTACCATTAAACCCAAAACCAATATGACATGCCAACATCCTATCAGAACAGTTCACTGCTTACAGAACACAATCTTTATCTCGCGTTCCTCAGCAAACATATTAGGACTGCGAGAGTATTTCTGTTTTTGTTCAAAATCTCAGACGATCAATAAACTAACATGCGTAACCTGCCGACAACAGGAGTGAGTGTTGTTTTGTGTTCGCCTCACTGACCATCCCATGACCGATTCCAAACAAGAGTTACCCACATTACGGCATATCAGTTGTTCCTGTAGCTCGACTGGTAGAGCACAAGGCTAAAGGGCCATGGGTTGAATAAAGTGTTTTCCATCATAGCCATTATTATGTTGAGTATCTAGGCGTAGCTGGAATATCATACAGTATATGGAGTCCAGTACAGGGACACACACTTGAATACACACAAGCAGTATCATAGGGTCTGTGCGTCAGTGGTGCACAGTCAAACCCAAGCAGAGGAAATGTTCACTGTTCCTGCAGCATTTGATTCCTGGGTGATTTATAACTAACCTGCCTCATTCCACAACCTTAAAACAACTAATGTTACATCTTCCTCTCTGTGTGTTTCTCATCAGAGTTTCTACACGAGGGAACACAAATGAGTTTCCACAGAAAGTGCATTGACAGCTTATTGGGTGAATTTACAAAAACTAAATGATGATGTTACAGATGGTCTCGTCTCTGGAGGCTGATTAATTTCAGACTTTATAGCCCAGTTTTATGTGGAAGAGTTTTTATTTACTCGAAGAATAAAGAGCAGCTCTGTTACACAGGGAATAAATAACTGAAATGGCAAACATTTCATTAAAAAAAGCAAAATTTAGCTGTAAGTGCCAATTAGTAGGCGTGTCTTTTATAAAGTTTCAGCTGGTTTGTGCTGTTTCTGTCTCTCTTCTGGTAAACAGTATTAATTATGGGCCAAACACAGACGTGTGGAGCGGAGAATCTGGAGAAGTTCTTCCTTGATGTTTCTCTTCTCATAACTCCAGACCGTAATGAGAATTGCATCATTTGCCTGAAACACGTGGTGCTTCACGGATCCAGACGGGCCGGTTCTGATGGCTGTTTGGAGTGATGCGGGCGGGAATTAAACATAATGCAGGATCTGTGCTGATAATGAGGCATTTACCGGCTGCAGTTTTTACATGCAGTAGATTTGCTCGACTTTCTTGATTTTCAATGTTCCATATATTCATTGTAAGTAACAGTAGGTTTACAGTACAGTGAACTAATGTTTTATTTACTGTACACCCAGCAATAACAACTGACTGGGTTCATATAATTGTTTATTACACAGCAACCTGCACATGAGTGAATAATTGGACATAAAAAAACTGATTTTAAATATTTTTAACTCATTTGATATAATTCAAATCTGCATAAGAAAAGTGACAGTGGAGTGATATATTAGTCTGACTGTGTGTTATTACTTTTGGCACTTGATATCAGGGGATATCAGACCCTGTAAAGGTCTAACTGACCAATCAGAATTTAGTATTTTGGAGAGCTGTGTATTGTTTATAAATGAATGGTGATGAATGGCTAAATATTGATTGGTTCTACGTTTTTACTGTCTACATTAAAAAGATTATATGCACATAGCAGCACAGTGTTTTAGTCACTACAACATTGTCTGTCTGAGAGAGAGAGAGTCACGGCTTCCTCTTCACTTCTCAGGACGCCAGAGGCTGTATGTGTGACAATAACATGCACTGAACACTGATGCAAGATGCCATAATCCACTTTTCCATTTTTCTTCTAATCCCATGTTTAAAATGCAGCTTACAAACGTCTCAGAGTTCACAGTTGGCGTTCCTGCTCTGCCTTCATGCCTTCAAAAACATAACTGCAGGCTCTCAGATAAATTCTAGCCACATATAAAGTCTCTATTTCTCTTATAGTTTTAATATTCTTCACTGGTGTGTCAGTTGCGTTTTTTCTGTCAGTGTAGCTGTAATAGACATTCTCCATTTCTTGCATTAGTTATGCAAAATAGTCAATTTATGGTCAGTGATTAAAAAACTGACTGGACTGGAGGTGATGGAAGAGGGGCTGCTTTGCTCAACGGGAAGTTGGGGGGCTTAACACTGTGGTGGGGGTGAGACTCTCTGAAGTCTATTCATGGTCCAGTGAATCAATGGAATTCATTCTGTGTTAAATGTGGAGCACTCAGTGCAGCCCTGCTGCACATTCCCAAACTGCCACTGTCTCATGTGTGTGATTTGTCAGTCGCGACAAACCCCAGAATGATCCGCTATCAGGAATGTTGGCTTAGCATAGCATCTCTGTGCTTCAGGATTTTGTTGGACAGAATGTTTATGTTGGGTTAGAACTTAAAACCCTTTACTTAACTTCATATCCTTTTTACAGAAATTACAGACATCTGTTGAACTGTGACTGATTTTCGCTTGGCCTGAGCGCGTTCCAAAGGTTGGCGGTACGTAATTATAAGCAGAGGGATCATTTATGCTGTCATTGCGGTACAAAAATTAAGTCTCTAGTGTGACTCCTGTAGGGATTCTTGGCTTTCCAATCAGAAATGTTAATCTGCTTGATATTTTCACAAGAACACAGCAGAGGAAAATGTCAGGAGAAAAGTTAAATATTAAGGGGAAGCATTTGACTTAACCTGTCATTTACCTCTCAAGGAAAATTTGACCAAAATTAGAGAACACTTTGTGCTCCTGCTGTCCCCATTAAAACTATTTCCACCCATTTTTATGCTTTTGTATCACCGTTCAACTGGCAAGTATTTTAAGGCAAAGTACAACTCTGAGCTTGAAGTTTACAGAAGTAACCAAATTCTGTAAAACCCACAGAAGGAGTTGGTTGATTAAAATTCTAGGAGAATTTGAGGCATTCAATCTTTAGGGAGCACTGTCCATCTAACCGATTGATAAATTAAGCTGACAAATTCTCTTTTTACATGGCAACCATGAGATTTGCAGTCCAGTCACACAACAACATCTGTAGGAACTGCCCACCCATAACTGATTGCCTGAAATAGCACCTTTCCACATCAAGCAGAAGTCAGCCACGCATTTGAAGTCTTGAATTTATTCCCAAAACCCAGACTGGTATTTTTGACTAATCCTCTCACTGAGGCTTCTAATCCTTGGTTTAAACTCTAAACTTTACTGGTCGCTAATTAAACATTAAGTGGTAAGTCCTAAGACCAACTTTGTGCCAGTATTAAATTTGCCAGACAGGAACTGATCCATTTGCAAATACCAAGATGTCATACTGTGATACTTCTTGCGATGTGAATTTCTTGGTGCACATATTAGCGGCCATTACAGCCCGCTCACCTCACAGGTGATACATCCTGAACTCTTACCGGTTCTCTCCATTATTTATCAGACTGATGGGCCAAAAAAGATGAAAACAATCCTGCATAGCTGCGGGTTCCTGGGCACCCATGTCGCGTTAAATTCCATTTGCGTTTGGCCTGTCAGAGTGGATTACGCTGGTATTTTAAGCTGATTCACTCTCATCCCCGCTCGACCCACATAGCTTTAGACTGTCTTGGCGTACCAATTTTCAGCTCAATTGCTCCGGCTGCTAGCATAATAAGGAGGCTGCCGCCACACTGTACACACCTGCAGGTGTCTATGGCATTACTAGGTGGCTAAAAACCTGTCGCTCTACTGACAGAGTGAGTCCAAGCAAAATCTCTCCTGTCATTTTCAGTAAATCAAAACCAATGGTGTGTGATTTGCCCTGCCGTCCACCACCGTCTGCAGCACACATTTTTAGTCAAAAAGGGCTTTGCATGAGTAAATTCCTGACTGATCAGAAACAATGGCTGGTGATCAGCAGGGGTAGAGTGGCCAGCATTTGAGCTTAGTGGTCTCAGGCAGAAACCCACCACCCTCCTCCTCACAACACCCTCTTTTCTCAGTCTTTAACCCCCAAACCACTGCCCCTCCTAACTTGGACCCTAATAGCTGGGAAGTTTGTACAACAAAGGGAACAAACAGGCATGTAATACAGCCCGTTCCTTGCGGATGACACGGGGGACAGGAATGTGTAAGGGTTGGGGGTGTTGTTGAAAAAAAGGCAGGGAGCAAAGAGCCGACAGCCAGAGCCCACTGTCAGATTAGAGCCATTAGCATGACTGTGGAATGACAGGGAGCCCCGTCCACACAATGACCATCATTTATCCCCTGCCTTTCTGAGGTAAATATGGAACATTACATCGTCTGTGCAGCACCATCCAACTGGAGATTTGACCTGATCTTCCTATCTGCTCTCATAAAACATTCAAGCAAACTGTGCTGCTGCTACAGGTTTTCGGTGAGTGGATTTAGGGGGGAATATTGGACCCATTAAAAGCTTGAACCTTCACTGCTGTATAATCCTAAACTAATTGGAAAGCTGGGAAATGTTGACGATGGACGTGGTCTAAAACCAGATGCTGTGAGCTAACCTCTCTCGCACTAAAATGAACTGTCCTAATCAGGCTAAAGGTGGATAGATGATCTGGTTTTGAGATGGGGACTTTTGGGTGCTTGAAGACCAGCAATAAGTTAAATACCAGACTGAGAAACTAGCCTAGACAGGCAGCTCCCCATGACTGTTTACGCTATTATACGAATGTTTGAGAGCTTGAGTTAATGTTAGTATTCTGGAGTTAACGTTAGTGTTCGTTGATGTTCTCTGAATACAAGGCAAGGTGTTGAATGTTAAAGCGTCTCATTAGTGTTATTAGTCGGCATCTGAGAGAATACAGATGAGAAAGTGCAAATACATTGATCAATATTCTTAATGAGTACAATTCTGGTCACATCGAACCCATTCCAAACACAAGACCCCTTGTTTCTCAGAAAGGCATGTATTTTAATAATTGAACTCTACTAAAAGCTTAAGCATAGATCCACAGAGAGAGACCTCCATCTCATGGATGTGGCTGAAAGACCACCCAAATACTTCAGTATCGTCAGTTCATGCTTTTCTTCATGATGCCGTCTGCAATAGATTCACCTCTCCCACCCCTCCTTCATCCATCAGCCCCTCCCTCTTTGTTTTTCAACCACATGCTCAGCAATCATCCGTCTTCCTCTACACATTTCTGTCAAATTAGCCCCTCATGATGGCCCACTTCAGAAGCCAACGCCCCAGATGAGTCCCTCACACCCCACCCCTGTCAGTTATCTGTCTGCAGCTCTGGGTTCTGAGGAATCATGAATCCATTTCTTTGGACCTTCAGAGAGACAAAGGAAAGACGTTTTCAAAGAAGCCTCTACTATAATGCCTTTAATTATGCCTTTAATAAGTAAAAATTAATTATAATGATCTACTTCAGCTCTGGAACGATGGCTGCTAAATTTCAGTGGCTGAAAAATATCTTGTTTACAAACTCAGTGAATCCAAAGTTTGGATCAGCAGACATAGACTAGATCCTCCTTTTTGTCAACTCAATGTTCTTGTTCCAAAACAAAACTCAAAGTATTCAAACAAAACAAAACAAACAAAAGTTTTCCTGAATCCAAAGCCGGTACTGACTTTAGAACCAAACACTATCTGAGGAATTCCCTGTGGGCAGGCACTTCATGATAATCGCTGTGTTTAAGGGACAGTGCAGGACAGGCCCTGTGGAAACAGAACTGCTATTTTTCCACCACACACTAATGGCTCCAGTATAAAATTACTGCCTTGAGGTTTAGAGTCTCAAAGTATTATTCATGTATTCAACTCCTGTACGAATGGTTCCTAGTTGCTCTAGTGACTGCATATGTACAACCCGCGTTCCTACCTCTGAATTTTCCTTAGAGATTTTCAGCTTAGTTTCACTTTCACAAATTAATATAATCTTTGCCTAGATGTTTTGGTCACACAAAGCAGCTGAAGGGGAAAACAGGTGATAATGTGAACCTAGATGTGTTGTAAGTTATAGAGAACATTTTTCTGGTTTGAGAAGGTTTGTCTATTGCTTTCAGCAGTGTCACATTGTATTAAGGATTAAGATTAGCAGGACTGACCCCAAAGTGTTTTAAAACATTTACATACTCATTTTCAATCAATGAACCATTTCTGCAACACTTTATAACATTACAAAGACATCTAACAGAAAATTGACAGATTTAGTTCAGAACATTTATTTTAGTTTGAGCGATGTGATTTTTCTGTTGTGTAAAAAGTGTGTTGGGCTGTCTTTAAAATAAATGCCACTTGTTTTATTTAGTTAACTAATGAAATTCCATTTGTATCGTTTTAAGTCTGGCTAACTTTAAACAGGTTTCTAATTGCTTGTTGTTATACAATTAACCCATAAGAACCTCATTATTTATACTTTCTACTTGTAGATTTTAAAGGGATGTAAATGTCACGCTAAATTAGTCTTTTAGAATAAGAAAATTGTTTAAATGTAAAACTGCTGAGAGTTGGTTTATTTTTTAGACCACCCCAGCTGACAGCATGTTGAGTGAAAACAACAGCAACTTCGCTCTGAAAGTTTTTTACTTTACACAAGACTTTATCTTGTGTTTTTCCACTTTATGCTATTAAACGGGTTGTTAGCACTGCAGACTGTTAACACCACACAGTATGTAACTCTCAGATTTATGGTCACCGTACAGCAGCGGATTCTGTCTGTGCAAAGCTTTGCTTTGAGATTGTTTTGCTAAAGATTGCTGACTCGTGTATTTCCTGTCCCATTTGCTCAGGTCTGTCAGTTTCTGTTGCGTGTGGAAACACGCGGTCGAGTGGGAGAAATGTTTTACATTTGGTTCCTGCAGAACCTTGACACTCAAAGGAGGTGAATAAATTATTATTGTACTGAGAGAGAACATTTCATTTAGGGTCAGGGTCCGAGGCATGAGATGAATTTGCGTTTCTCTGAATAGCTGCCAGCCAGGCACTTAATGCACATATTGGCTCTAATTTATGATGATAGTTTTGTATGTTCACAGGCCCCACCCCCAAAACCCTGAACACAAAGGCACAATTTATAGTGACTAACATAAAAAATGAGATAGTCAGGTCAAAATGTGTGTTAACAAATGCTGCATATGGAACCAGTGCCGGTGTGCAGACCTTCAAACAAACACCCACCGCTGCTGTCTGTATCTCAGCGTCTGCAGGAGCTCCAGGACCACAGGAAGTGTTTTCTGCAGCTGATCCTCATTTCCCTGCAGGTAAAGACCCCCCAATGCAACCGGACCCCTCCCCCTCTCCCCCCACCCCACATAGCCCGCATTCCAGCCGCATCATGAGGACTGTGGGTTCAGACCCGGCTTTGACAGATCAGTTAGTGATGATAGCGGCGGTCGCTAAGATTCATTCGCCCTCCTTTTATGTGGTCCGGTGGTTTGGCGTTTGTTAAATGACCCCTAAAACCACGTCTTTCATTCCTCTGGCCTTTTAATGCCTTCAGATTAGGGGTCAGACAGCCGGCAGCGCGGGACTTTATCATTCATTCTTTCATGAGCAGGTGAAACTTATCGCCGCTGTGTAGCTGTTGTGTAGCTGTTGTGTAGTTGTTGTGTAGCTGTTGTGTAGCTGTTGTGTAGCTGTTGTGTAGCTGTTGTGTAGTTGTTGTGTAGYTGTTGTGTAGTTGTTGTGTAGCTGTTGTGTAGCTGTTGAGCGTGTGAAGCCGTTTACCTGATGAGGTAATGCCGTCGCCATGCTGAGGGACACACTGGGGTGTAAAGTGGGTTAAAAAACAAGCTGCCAGGGTCAAAGGCAAATGTTTTCATATGTTTCATTTCAATTACATCAATATAAAAAAACAAGAGTCCGGAAGGGCAGAAAGGAGTTTTTCCACCAGTTAATGTACTTTGTCTGACAGCTAAATTGCCCCTCTTCATTGACTTCTGCAATTATCAGCTTTTATTACAAATAGTACTTAACTTTCTCTTTTGTAGCAGGAGTCTGAGGGATCATTTTCACATGATATGACAGCCGTCTCAAAGCTTGTGACTGCAACTGTGATCACAGAGGATAAAAAGTAACTTGTCTGCCCTCATTTCTTTACACATAAATCCAGTTGTATGGTGAAAAAAAACGTTTTTTTTTACTTCAGTCTCATAATGATGTGACCAGTTCTACGTCTTTGGCTGTTTATGAAGCATTTTTGGTCTGAACATTTTGCTGCTGTCCTTTTTTTGAGCTTGTGAGGATTTGATAATAAAGTTTCATGTGAGACGTTAAATGCATCTTCTGACGTGAAAAATGTGAAATTATACTAAGTTTTTGTGTAAACTGCTATGAAATGTCCAGACCATATTTGCCTTCATAATAAAATAATGTTATTATTATGTTTTACATAATATAAGACTTATTTTTAAGATAAATGTTTTGCATTTGGTATCATTATTATCATAGATTAATCATTCATTTTTAATTGGAAATTATTATATAGTTCAACTGAAACTCTACATGATGATAATGTTTCTGTTGCTTGTCTCTAATAACACAAACAGTTCAAATGAATCTTGGTAAAAAAAATGGCTTTTTTTATTCACAAGCTCTTTCCCAGGTTTTGATCTTTCTTTCCGAGAACTTATTTCTTAGTTGCAACGTTCCCATTAGTTTCCTGCACTAGTGTTTCAGATCGGCTTCAGTAAGGCTTTTGTTTAACGTCTCGGCACCTTCAGCTCTGGTAGCTCAGATGAAATCACTGCTATGAGAAAGAACGCTGAGATATGTCTTTGTTGTCCCTTCAAAAACATTCTGCTCTACAAAAAAGAGGGGAAAGAAAGCAAAAAGCACAAAGGGAACAATAGATGTGTTGCTAGGCTGCAAATTCTCACAGAAAGCAACCTTCTTTTGTTTTGTGGCTTTTGCCTTTTTGGAGAATGTTTGAGATCTTCCTCTGTGTTTATGGTCATGCATTCTCTTTCAGCAAGAATGGGGGCTGAGGGGGGCTCTGTGTTTGTAGCAGTCAGAGACGAGGGTCCGGGAGCCGTCGGTGGGCTCATTTGGCCTGAGGGTGAGGAAGATCTCCTGTGGTCAGGACTCTGTGGAGGAATGCGCCTCCTGGGGAGAAACTGGCAGAAGCTCCTTGCAGGAACGCATCATTCTTCTGTGTTCTGCTGTTCCCTGCATTTACCTTTGTGTGTTTTACTCATCATCTCATCTGTGCTCATGTGTCTGTTGAGGGAGGTCACCCTGTTTTAATCAGTGCCTCTGTTGTTTTCTCAGTAAAAGAGCAAAACCCAACTGCTAATTGATTCTGCAGTGGAGATTAATGCATTAAACAAGCAGTTCTGCTTAAAAAAAGGAAAGTACAACATTTGCAAAGCTGTCCTTATTTCACAATTTTATCTTGCTGAATAGAAACCTATGAGAGCAAATTATTTATCAACGAATTTTGCTAATTATTAAATTATTAAAACAAAAATAGGTTGCTACAGTGCAGAGGTGTGGGTGGCATCCGTGACTGTCAGTAAACACTTTATTTAGGTTTGGTTTTTGGCCAGAGGACTTCATCCACACGACCTGTGATAGTTTTGATTGCAGATATATTTCAGCTCAATTCATTGTCAACCTATAGGATTTTCCTGCCAGTTACATCTGTGAAATTTTTAAGAACACCCTCTTCTGAACACTAGCAGTAGTAGCCGTGTTTAAATTCTTAGCAAGCAGCACTTGGTAGAGCATTAGCAGCAAACAAACACACTGAGATCATGTGGAACCTGAATGTAAGTGTAATTAAAACAAACATCTCTGCTAGCTTCTCTTCCTCTGACAGAACTCAAGTCTCATCGGATCTCTTCACTGGCAGCTCAGTGCCGTGTTTACAGCAATCAGAGCTCAGAGGTGCGGCCAGAGTTCAGCTTTGCTTGTTTCTTATGGGCTCCAGTTTGTCAGGCCCCCGGGGGCCAATGGCAATGAGGAAGTGGAGGAACGCGCTCAACAGCTAACAGGGCTTAAATCACCCTCCATTTCACACACAGGGACGCATGGGACGGCTAATCTTGTGCGTCACCCTGGCAACCGGTCCAAGTCATCAGTTTTAATTCTGGCAGTGGTGGGCATGGTCCAGCGGTGCTGAAGAAAGGGCTGTAATCTGGAAGGAGGGCATGGGTGGTTGTAACAGTTCCCCTTTGGACTGTTTGGGAAGCAGAACCACAGAAGCTGGAGATGTTGTCCAAAAGTCTCCCAGGATGATTTAAGACACTCAATTTTGAAGGCTGTCGCTGAAAACTACTCACCTTTTCACCTTTCTGCTCTTTTCACAGTCCCTCCAAAAGAACCGCAGGTGACTTGTCGATCAAACACCTACCCCAAAGGATTCTACTGCAGCTGGCACCTTCAGCACCCCCCAAACATCCCTACTGAGTACGAGGTTGACGTCCAGTAAGTGAAAAACACACACACACCCTTATTAAACCCCAACTTCCTGTTTCCCCACCTCCCCCTCTGTGTGACACGTCATGCTGTCGGTGTTCAGCACAGGGTTTGAGACGCAGCTCATCTTAGTGACCCTGTGCTGTAACCTCACACACAGACTGCAGCACCATCTCATGTCTCAGGAATACACTCAAGATGATCTTAAAAATGGGTTATATTAAGGAGCTAAATCATTCTAACTTTATAAAAGAACACAATGAGATTGTTGGTGATTTTGTAGTGATTAAAAATGTTATTAAAATCTATTATTTAAACTTAGAGAATCACCTGTAGCTCAGTCTCATCATGAGGTTTCCTGACACACTTTCTAAAACTCTTTTTCTGTTTTAATTTATTAGTAGGTCACAAAATTAAAAGAAAAATGAATGAAAACTTTAGTTTTGATATATATTCATATTTTGGTTTATATTTGTCTAAAACAATCATTTTAGGCATGCAAACAAAAGAAGTAATACACATAAGTGATTAAATGTTGTCTTTTTGAGCTAAGCACAAGAAACGAGGCAATTTCACAGTAGGCAGTTTCTGTAGTAATTGTCAATGGCCAATTTGCCACATTTTAATCACTATTACAATGGATCACTCCTTCCCTGGATGGTTTGACCGAAAGAGACTTTAATGAGACAACATGAACCTTTATTAACCCCTATTATCAGCAACCTCAGGGAATTAGAACTAATTTACGGCTCGCATGAAGTTTAGGTCACCTTACAGGACATAATCTCTGAACTACGTGCCAGAAGTATAGTCAAGAATTTGTGTTTTAATGATCATTTTTGTTCTGCATGCACAGAGCTCATATCAGGAGGTTTAGGTCAGTTTTAAACAAGACCTCTGCACAGATGATATACTGAGGGCCAAACTAATACCAGTGTCTTATTTCTGATGTTTCTGTTATTATCTGCTACAGCTGGTGAATCTGTTGTGTGAAAAAGCTGCAGATCTCTCATTCTTTAACACAATAACTTAATATTGGCTGTTTACAATTTAATATAACAATGTTACTATTAAGGTTAGTAAACATTTCTCCTGAAACATTTCCTGAGGTTTAGGTTCATTAATGGTTTTGAATGTTTGCATTAATTTCCAGTGCAGACAGAACATTGTAGTAACATTTCTTGACTGTATTTCCTGAATAAACTCTACATCACTGTTAAACAAGCAAAGATTTGTGACAAACACTGCTAATAAACAACACCCACAAACCCACAAAATGTGTTTGCACACAGTCCTGCTGTGTAAACAGGAGAAAAAGCAAAGTGGATAGGACCAATCCCCACCACACCATAACACTCTGGTAGCCAATCAGGATAAAGGAGTGTGTGTGCACCAGCTGTTAGTCGTTGCCTGTGTTTCATTACTTGTTAGTTATTACTTGTTAGTTATTTGGCGGAGCAATGAAGGAAAGTTGTTTGTTTGATTGTTTATTTCAAATAGCAGCAGAATTTCTCAGCGGTGGTACAATGCCCTGTTAAAACCCAGAATTATTATGTGAAATCTGAATCACAACAGATTCCCACCTCAGTCACAATATAAGATGATGTGGCTTGACGTTTTTTTGTTCATCTTCCTGTTCGTCAGGCACAAAGAGAAACCTCTGGAGGTGAAGCGGGATGAGGATCACAAGAACAGATGTCATGTGAAGTTTCCAGAACTGTTCTCCAGCGTTCCGTACCGAGTGAACGTCACGGCGGTGAACGCGCTGGGCACGGCGTCCACAGTCATCAGCTTTGAGGAATCATCTATAGGTACAGATGTACAGCTGAATGTGCTCATAACACTGTCACTGCGTTACGTTACACAGTGAATGTCTTCACTATGAATACAGAAAATGTTTAGTGTAGTTTAACCAACAGATGCCAGCCTGGTTTTTAAATCATCTCAATGAAGAAACACTGTCCTTTAAATAATGTAGGGCTGATTTTCAGCTGTAACACTCAGGGTCTCAAATGACTTTAAACATGTTTTTATCTGCAGTGGATTAGCAGTAATGGTTTGTAATGTGAGCTCAGATTTTTTGATGAATGTTTGACTGGATTTGTGTGTGTTTATGAAGCCACAGTTACTATATTGTGTGTGTGGTGTCTTGACAGCTGATTTAGATTAAACTTGTCACCCACAGAAGAAAATAACTAATGAAGTCAATTCCAAAAAACACAGTTTTGCATATCCTCAAAAATTGCATTGCATGTAATCTTTTATATCTTGTTTATATTTGCTAGATGAATCCAGTCTGTTTAACACAATCACCAAATGAATGCAGTTAAATCTGAGCTATTCATGTCCGTGAGCCCACTAACATTAACCGCAGTCATCACCTCTTTAGTCACCAGTCAGAGACCACAACTGCCATCTGCCTGCATTGCTTGGCAAGACTAAGACCTGCATTCATTTACTAAGTGAAGGAACTGAAACATCAAGCTCACATTTGCCAAACATCCACAGTCACTGTGTGATCTGAAAGAACAACGTCAAGCAGTAAGGCAAACACAAGTGAGGAAAAACTCCTCTGAATATTGGCTGGTTGTGTTGGTGTGAAGATTGGCTGGTTGGGACGGCTGCTGGCAGTTAAATGAAGTTCTCACATGCATGGCTACATATGTGCTTGATAGTAATAAAAATGCTAATGTCGTCTGGATCACTGAATTGTCAACGAAAATATTTTCTCATGGTGTCTGTGATATATTATCATGGAAAAAGGATTTATTTTAAAATCCATTTGGCATGTACAAATGATTTAAAGTTATTTAAATATTGGCATATATTGAAATGATGAGCATTGATGAAACTATATTAAAGAAATGAATTACTGTAGAACTGTATGTAGATTCATTTTTTGAACACAGCAACTAAATGCTACTAAATGTAGCATTATAATGTATTATTAGTTCTCTTTTAATTTATTTTTTCCCTTTATGTTAGTCCTTGTTTTCTGCTTCTAAGGTTTAAGATGTGTTTATTTTCAGCAGTTAGCATATCCCTCCATATTAACCTGCAAAATTACCATCCGAATAGCCAGCATCTAAACAACATCTAGTGTTTGAAAGTCATAAACAGTGTTCAGCTGAAGCTAGGAGTGATAAATCCTGAAGCCACTATGTGTCTGCAATGGAAAGGAACCAGACTCTGCAATGGAAAGGAACCAGACTCAGAAACATCTCTTTGTCTTCGTGTGTGTGCGTGTGTGTGTGCACGCGTTTGTGTGTGTGCACGCGTTTGTGTGTGTGTGCGCGTGTGTGTGTGTGTGTGTGTGTGTGTGTGTGTGTGTGTGTGCACATGAGAGAAGCTAAAACCACACAGCCAGCAGAAAGATCTCTGGTCACCACAGCTAAACAGAAATAAAAAGGCCACTCAGTTGTACTCGTCTTATTTCCCATAAACCTTCGCTCCAAAACGCTCCTCTGATATTCAGGGGGTGTCTTTGCTCAAAGGAATGTCAAGAAATGTTACAGTGTGGCTTCTTAAGAAGATGTGGGTATTATGTCAGTCAGATTTTCTGCTCAGAGGGAAAATCAAAGGAAATCTCAACATCATTCATCTGTTTTTCTATTTCACCATTTTGCTAGTGGAATGTAACTGTTAGTCACTCCAAAAACTGTTTCCCTGTTTTCCTCTGCTTTGTTTTAAATGGAATATCTCAAAAATGTATGTTTTACCCAGACTCAGTTTTCATTTAACCCTTTTTCCAAGAAGTTTCCAAGCGAGTAGAAAACAATTTTATATATAGCTACATGTTTAAATAATAAAGTGACACCATTCAGCCTCTCTTAAATTGTTCCAAAGCTTTGTGGCAAAAGAAGAAACAGTTAATAAATAATTTATATCTGTAATCTTACATTGCTCATATACTTACATTGAGGTCCCTTTGGTTCAACAGTGAAACCGGACCCCCCAGAGAAAGTGGTAGCCAAACCTATAGCCAATAATGCAAGGAGACTGGAGGTGACCTGGAACAGCCCGTCTTCATGGCCCGATGTGGAGACCTTCCCACTGAAGTACTTTCTGCGGTACCGGCCTCTCATTCGAGACCAGTGGCAGCATGTGAGTGTCTAAAGATCATCAACTAGCAGTTTCATAAAACAGGTCCAGCCCAGACCAGCACAGTTCCTGCTTTGCTGGTAAATCAGCATTTTGAGAAATTTGCTGGTAAGGCTTGTTACCATTTTACAACCAGCTTGTTTGCAGCTTGTCAACAAGCTTGTTTACAAGCTTGTTTGACAAGCTGCTAGTGCTGGTTAAGATAATCAACTAATGTGCTGTTACTCGGTTAAAAGCAAACATGGTCAGTTGTGAGAGTTGCAGAAGGCCGGTTGTGTATGTTGGTCCAGAATCTGATTTCATAATTTCCTCCTTTCACATGAAGACAGAATCATCATGGCTGTAGAGGCTGGTGTGATTTCGTGTCATTGTCAGGTCTCTGCAGAAGCCCATCGTGTTCCTTTAACTCCACAGAATGAGAGCAGACTTGTCCTTTAAAACCTGATTTGCTCACTGAGAAATCGGTCAGAAAATGAAGACAAAACGAGGTGATTTATGTCCCATAGTCTCAGCAGATATGCTGAATAACTCCTAATAAACTCAAAGATGATCTCTCACACAGATCCAGTCATTCTTAAATCTCTCACTCTCACATCTGAAGTGTGTCATTCCTGACAAATGATTTGTTCATGTTAAATGCCTGATGTGTACAGACTCTCTATAACTTTAGTCTGTGTGTGTCACAAAAACCTATAAACTGATACAAAATAATACATAAAAACTATGTCATGAATAATGATGTAACCATGGCGACAGTGACAAAACTATATCAAATATGACGACCAACTGAACATGTTCAGAATTGATCCTTCGACATCTGATGTCCACAATCATGCATCACACCCTGTTTAACCGCCAGAGCTGTGAGTGTTTGTTACACCAGTTTGTTACACAGTTTGGGTCAGACCACAAACCCACCTGTGTGTGATCTCACGTCACCCTCTATTCTCTCCACACTGAATCAATCTATTCTCTCCAAACACTGCATTTTAAAAACGGCGTTTACTCAGTGTAGCATCCAGCCAATGGGAGTCGATCGAGACCTCAAACAAACCCTCTCAGGCCAGAGAGCAGCTCCTACCACCCTGCAGCAACAAATCCTGAGCTTCGTCTCAGCAACCTGGAAACCGCATCAGACTTCTGCAGCGCCGCATTTGTGCTGCGTCTCGTATGTGAGCTCACGCAGCGCATCACGAGGACAGTGTAGGAAGCTCAGATGGCAGATAGAACAGACCTCACTGAGAGACGCCTGCCCAAAAACTGCCTGGAATCTGACAACAAACGTGTGGGATGGAAACAATTACGCTCTCATATAACGCATGATGTTCCTGAATGAAGTGCATTAATAAAGCGCTTGCTATTAATGCACTGATGCACACAGAATTCAGCTGCTGTAGTGGAGCCGAGGCCAAACACACACTATGTTAAAGCGTCAGAACAGGCGGAGTTCAAGATTTTAATATCCAGGTAAATACGGACATTTTTCTATATCAAAATTACAGGCAAAAAGATTCAGCCATCTGTTTTTCTGCTTTACACAGGATGAAACACTAAACAGAAATATAGCACATGCCCTAATTTAAGAGCAATTGAGATTCACCTGTAACTGACAGAAACAAAGCAATTCTTAGATTTATAGCAGGAGATCAAACCACATTTTGCTGCATTTCTTATTATAATTCCACATATATAAATAGTGTTGGTCTGTCTTTGGAAACTTAATATTACATTTCTATTACAATTTTTGATAATATAATGCAACAGAATTGAGTGGCTCAGATGAATGATGCGGATCAGTGTCTCTGCTCAGCTGTAATTGGTTGAACTGAGAGGAAGAGTTTAAGTGTTACATTCACCACACGACTGCCAGCAACAGAAGTGTGCAGTAATTATAGAAAAGATTAGCATTAACTTTCACACCCACAGTGATGAACTTTGCAACTTTTTTATTTCAGTGTAGGTGTGAGGAAAAGATTATATGGGATTTATTTAAAGCTGGAACATGTCAGTGTTTTGTCTGTTTTGATGAATTCCTTAACTAATTTTAGTCTCTGATAGCATATTTTATTTACAATTGTGTTTACTGAGGGAAATATGATCATAAAACCATCATGGCACAGTTCAGGACTCTTTGCTGTGGAGAATTCGGCAGGCTGCTATAATCTGAGACTGTAAGCGTCACTAAACGGACTCTTTATGAACCCACACAAAGCATCTGGACATTTCTGTCATTAGCTGATAATGACAGCTGACTTTTATATTGATGTCGAGTGAATAAGTTGTGAGTTCCTGCAGTGAAACACTACATGCAGAAGTGACGCAGGAGAAATCTTGTCTTAGGTCGTAGTGGACTTACATTCGCATGTGAAGCTGTACACATCATTTACATAAACTTGCTGATGTCACAGATCGGACGGCTGGTTGTTTAATGATGCAATAAAACAACTGTGGTAAGGCTCCACATTTCATTAACACAGAAAGTAAACGTGTGTTAATCGTGTTAAAAAGTTATTTTTATTTTTTTATTTTAAAGGTGTGATGGGTTGAAAAAAACAGCTGTGAAACGACTGCTTGTGCTTCACACTCTGTCTTGTTCAGAAAAGTGGCAGGGCTGAGTGCAAAAACAGGGGGAGGTGTGGCAGGAGAGAAATGGAGCGGTGGGCCATTTTTCTTCTGCGCTGTTTTCATTCCCAGAAATGATGTATTTAAACTTGTGCTTTAACAAGCCGCTGTGGTGCCACTCAGCCAAATGAGAAACAATCTGACCCAGACCAGTGGAGCAGCGGAGGCTTCTGGGAGCTGTAGCACAGAATGAATCTACTCTGTCTGATGACTCCATAAAGCACCACCCAGTGTCAGGTGCCTGAGGTGTGAGTTAGGAGCGTTTAGGTTGAGGGGAAGATTCAAATATGGTGCTATGCCAACCTTTGCCTGGAGTTCTGATTAGCTGACAATCATAGCTTTGCTGGACTGAAGTTCAGTTTCCATATGGTATGTATCTCACATTAGCCAGACAGGCGACCACCACCATAAGGTTTGCTCCACATCGCAACATATGGTCAGCTGTGTGCCACAACCTGGTGAGCTGCCTTCAAAGACAGCATTTTAGGGTGTTATACATTAAGCTCACTCTGGACAAGAAGCATGTCCCAAAATGTAATTTTACCACCTTCTACAAAAACATTTTAGGCACGTATGAATGGTGGGCCTTCATGTGTGCTTATTTTTATCAGCATAATGTTTGTATGAGTTATATCACGTGAATGTGTATGAAGTTACAGTCCTGATCTGTTTTACCTGGTGCTACCACAACAATAAATTGACACAAAAATAGGGCAGCTAATTTATGTGACTTTGAAAGCAAACACAGCAAAATATACTGAGCTGTGTTTGGCAGAAGCATTGTAACCCGTAACATATGGTGGCATCAATGGTCTCTGTGATCGTGTCAGGCTCATAATACTTTTAACAAACAGCTCTGTTTGCCTCTAACTATCACACAAAACTCATGAATGTCCTTTTTAGATATGAAGTTAAGTTATTCTGCTGCAGCCAAGTGTTGTTTACTAAATGCCTCAGGTAAGATTCATGAATAGCTTTCAGAGAGTGCCGCAGACGTAGGTGAATCCAATGGCCAGATTATTATCTGACCTGCTGCTATCCTGCAAACAAAACTTTGTTTGTTTTCACACTGCAGGAATTGTTGTTTTCTGTTGCAATTACAAAAAATGTAAAAAAAAAGAAAAATTCTTTTCTTACATAATCAGACTTTTTTCTATACTATCGTATTTCACAGACAGACTGCTAATACACAACAGCAGGTTGCAATTATTGCCTCATCTTTATTTTCCGTTTTTTAATGGAGAACAGGTTCAAATATCAGTGCACTTATGCTGATTTATTGACTAGCGGACCCTGTTTCATAGGAGCCATTAGCCTGTGATGTCAGTTAGCAGTCACAGTTATATCACTCCACATGGAGATATGGGGCGGCGGTAAGTCACGGCTGTATGCCGGAGGAAATGAGCGGCCTGTTCTCTAGGCCTCTGTGTTTGAATGTGTGTATGTGATCCATTATGAACCAGTTTCTGACAACAGTCTCAGAACTAGCTTAATAATTCGTAGGCAGCTATGTAGCATGTGCAGGGGGAAAGGTTATGGATGCCAAATGTGTGTGTGTTCGGGTGTATTGGGAGAGTCGCAAATGTTCAAGTCTGATAAAATTATGCCCAGTCACAGTGTGGTGCAGACGCTATCATGACCTGTCACGTCTCACATTCCCATCAGCCACAGCCTGCATTTCCGTCCTTATTTAAGATTATCGTCACAATTCAGAGTCTTTAACTACAGAATATGTATCATCTGCCCTAGATAAACCTCACCTCCACTACAACACTGAGATAAACCTCACCTCCACTACAACACTGAGAT
>JBAJNP010002860.1:0-44273 GCA_036877545.1 Yasuhikotakia modesta | reverse complement strand
TGACACTCTCGAACATCTCAACTTGGACCTTGGTAAGACATAAACAGTCAAGTGCTGTAAACAAATCGCTGTTACGTGGAAAGTTGCACAACGCGAGAGGTAAAAGTGCATTTTTGTGAATAATTCTGCCGGGTTTTGTCGGTCAGCACAACAGCCAGTAGTTCTCAAAGGCTCGGTCGTGACCCAAAAATGGGCCACAGGTGTCCTGATAGGGTCACAAAGAACAGCAAAAGATGGACTCCAAAATAAACAGGCCTTTTTACTATATAAGTAATGCACTGTTTTGTCTAGCAAAATATTTGAAACTATTGAAATCTTCAACAACAATTTACAAGCTTGACACAATATCTGTAACGCGGCACCCGTGACGTCTGAATGTAGTGTCAACGGTGCCAGTGACATCATCGGGTGTCACGGCAATAGCGTGACCGTACGTGCAAAAGTGTTGAACTTTTCAATCACCCGTATGACTACAAGTCACAAGTTTAAAACTATGCAGATATTACCAGGAATTAAATCTGTGTACAATAACCAATTCTGTTTGATCGACATCTGACGCCCACTGTACAATCTGGGCTGTGCAGCAAAACCAGTTAAAAATCACTGATGTGGGGAAACTAATGGGCCAGAACCGTCTTCCTTAAAAAAAGTGCATGGTGAAATCTATATAACGCCTTGCTTTATTTTTGGGCACATTATCATCGTTTACTCACATACTTAAAGTGCTGCTTATGAATGCATCACATTTTGGAGACTTCAGTACAATAAGGTTTATTCTGCTCGTTGCTTTAAACACAAAACCCTCCCCCGTTGCGCGCACATTCTTTGTGTGCTTGTTTTGATCGGAGAGCACCGAGTCAACGGGTTCAAAAGTGGGCGAGGCGCGCCGGCTGCGTTTCCCCAAACCCAGATGGCTGGACGCGGACGTCTCGTGCGCTTTGCCGCGCGTTCGCCAAACGCAAACGCACGCGTTTCCATCTTATCTCGTTCCTCTCAGCCTCGCTGATCGCGCCGCGGTGCTCCAGAAACGCTCGCTCGGCTTGTCCTCAAGTGACCCGGTACAGAAGAGAGTACATCCCGTTCTTGCGATATTAATAGCAACCTTTGCGTCACCAAATTGTGCTAGACTGCTCCGCTAGACACGCGATGGTACCGCGCAGCCAACAACCCATTATCACTCAATGCAAACATTGTTATAAAACTGCTAGATATCAACACACAGATATCTGTCAGCTGCTAGATGCGCAAACAATGGAATCAACAGCCATGTTTCAGGATATTGTTATGCATTCAAATGAACGCAGCCGGGTGGGCAAATAATAATGCGCAAAAAGCAAAATGCATGAAATAGTTTCTTCTAAACGCATCATAAAATCACTTTGCAAGCCTTGATCGTTGCAAACATAGATGCATGGTTCGAGTCTACACCTGTTGTTTTCACGAAACTATGGAGCCATTATAAAACACGTTCGCCATTACGTCGTAATGTTGATCTGGTTACATTAGGAAAACGACTGAAACCGAATCACCAGTTATCTTAATATAACTGTAATGCAAAGTAATGTGGCGTTGATCGTCTGTCACAGGTTGGTGGGTGTTGAGTCTAACCCCAGGGAAAGGGAGGGTTACCAGACGGGGGGAGGTTGGGGGGGCTCGGTGGTCTGCAGGGAGGTGGGGGTGTTGACGCTGAGCTCCACTGTGTGTGTACTGCTGCAGACAAACATATTCAATCACAAACAACTCTAGATGTTTTGTTCGACTTGACATTCAAGCAAAAGACAAACGCTTCATGTTACCTCAACTGGTAGAGCGTTGCGTTAACACCGCAAAGGTTGTGGGTTTGATCCCAGGGGAAGGCAAGCTACCTTCAATTCACTCTCTGCCAAATGAATAAATGTTATGAAATGATTAAATCCACCGATTCTGGTTTAGATTCAAAATCTTCTGCATGATCTTTAAATAGTCCACTTATATTTTATTTTACTACTTTGAATGTATTCAACAGGTGTTTGCATGGAGTTTTTAATGCCACACATTAAAATTGCACATAAATGCAATCCGATAATTGGTCAAATGGTCCTAAAAATATAAAAAAGTAAGTCTTATGTACATTTTTCTTATGTATAACTGTTCCAGGTTCATTTCCAGTCAGACGTAACATAACTAATGACTGGTGGTTCAGTAACTGACACAGTGTTTACACTTTGTGGAAGACAACCTACAAGTGGCTTATTTATAGTTGTCTGTGCATATTTATCTGGGAAATAAGTATTTTAACATTAAAAATACACCCGTCAGCTCATGTAGGTGTTTTAATGTGTTACAAACCACTTTCTCAAAGTTCACAAAGCCCATTAATATTTTGTCTGTTTTAAAAAACCCAGCAAGAAAATACCTGCAGTTCTTCTGCAGTTATTAAACCGTCCTTAATTTCTGATAGTTCATTTATTTCACATTGTTTTGCTGCACATATGAGCCTGAATGTTTTAAAGCACCCTTTTTGTAACCATCCAGTATATTTGCCACTGCAGTGAAAAAACAAGCTGGTGTAGACCCTCAGTTTCTCCACAAACCCCATGTCTACCTAAAGAAACGTCCCATCTCGGTCATCCTCTAGCAAACCAGCAATTATGAGACCCGAGTGGCCAACATCAGTGACTCGGAGTTCAGTCAGAACCTCACCCAGACACCAGGCACCATGCAAATTACAACACAACCCCAAACACACCCATTTACAATTACCAGTGAGACACCGTCCCCTATGGAGGCAGCTTGCGCCCTCCGTAGCAAAACCCAGACAGATAGAACAGGATTTACAACTTGATTAGAGTCTTTTGAGTCATAAAAACCAGAGGCCCCACCTACCGGGCCTCACATTTTATTATCTGTGAAGAGACCAGTTTGTACTGTCAATAGCTAGCTATGGGATGCTAGCAGAGCGATGTTTAGACGTATCAAACACGTACAACGTATGTTGTATGCAAGTCGATAGCATTCCGGTTGAAACGGGTTGTTTGAAACTTGATGTTTGATGAAGAAAATCTGTTGTCTGTTGTATGTGACAGATGTGTAATGCTAAGTGTGACATTTGTTTTTAAGTCATTAAAACAAGGTTTTCTGCAGAAGTTAATTTGTGTTTCCAATGGAAACTGCATGTTTAGTTCTTGTCCCTAACAAGTGTTAGCAGATTGTGTTGCGCAAGACGTCTGATAGACGAGACGTGAAACTGCAGAAATCATCAGTTGTACTTTCTCTTGCAAAACTTGGTGTTGGTAGACCGGGGAATTGTCATGCTGTTGCTAGGGCATTCTGGATGGTCGCTAGGACATTGCTAGATGGTTTCTATGTGGTTCTGGATCGTCGCTAAGGCATTGCTTGATGGTTGCTAGGGTGTTCTGGGTCATTGCTAGGGTGTTCTAGATGGTCATTAAGGCATTGCAGGGTGGTTGCTAGGGTGTTCTGGATGACCGCTAGGGCATTGCTAGATGGTTGCTATGGTGTTCTGGATGGTTGCTAGGTTGTTCTGTATGGTTGGTAGGTTGTTCTGTATGGTTGCTAGGGCATTGTTAAATAGTTGCTAGGGTGTTCTGGGTCGTTGCTAGGGTGTTCTGTATGGTCGTAATGGCATTGCTAAGTGATTGCTAGCGTGTTCTAGATGGTCGCTAGGGTGTTCTGGGTTGGTTGTTTACTGGCTAAAGTAAAAAGAGTCCACTACAAGGCTACATGATGTTCTGGCCTCCAGATATAGAGTAAAATCTGTTTACTGTTAAACATCATTTGTCAGTTTTATTGTCCACTTGACAAAAACCACAAGCCTGATAACTTAGAATAGAAATTCCACAACTTTTCTCAATAGCATATTGTTGCATTATTTATTTGAGCAAATACGACCAAAGACAGCTTAACTACACAGTACAAACTAGATCAAAACAGCAGACAAAGATGTTGCTGAGTAATGAGGAAAACATCACGAAATGCTGTTTCTCTTTTTATGTTGCCTAGCAACCAAACACTAAATAAATGTTGTCACTGGGAATTCCTCTTTTTAAAATGTGCTTTTGTTAGCTGTGCACCAGGTATTTCTGAAAGAGCACGACGTTCAAAAAACTGGGTCAAATATTTGAGAACGGGGAAAACACGCTGGCCGCCCAGGTGGTTAACAAAAACTGAGTGGGGGGGCAGCTGTGTGTCACAACAAAAAAAATCTCATGGTATCATATCATTTAATAAAGTGTGAACGCTAGCTTTTGGGTTCACCAAAAGGCTACAGCATGCAGATATGTGGAGTCTTTTCTCGATAGTTACCACATGGCACAAGCTAATCTCATTAAGGCTTTGACCGTAGTTGACTTGAGCAGGTATATTCGGTCGACTCTGCTGAAGCGAAGCCAATTACTGCATTTCCTCGAGTTTGTTAGGACACCCCCAACCCTACCCNCCCCAACCCCACCGGCTCTCACCCACCATCTGTGCTTCAGATAGTAACTAATACATCCACAGATAAGGCCCCATAAATACTAGCAAGACAGCTTTCATCAGCTAGATTAAATGGATGCTAACAGGGCGGATTCTGAAAGAAGCTTTTTCACGACCAATCAATGGCCTGGCTGAGAAAATACACTTGAAATCATGTTTATGCTGACTGTAGTTTTTAAAGAGCACAAGGTGTGGGAATTAAAGGGAGGGGTTTAATTTCTGTACTTTTTACAGTGTTTAAATGCATATGGATCATATTAGTCAATATTAGTAATATTTTATGTTAGCTGTAATGGAAGTTTTTGAATATATTTAGTGTGTGTCAGACTTTAAATGACAGATATTGACCAGATATTGGCCATATTATTATAAAATCATAGTTCAGCTAAATCTATACAGAAATCTATGCAGGACAGATTAATGTGTATCTGTTTCATAGGCAAATCTTACACTAAAGGAAAAAAACAAAATGGTATTCAGAGCTTACAAATGGTCAGAAATCTGCTACGCTTGTTTGTTTGCTTTTCTGTGCGTCTCTTGTTTCATTATCGTTACATCTCAACCGCTGCTGACGGTTCGTGCTGGTGCTCCTGTGATAAACAGCAATTGTCTTCGTCGTCTCCTCCACCCAAATGTTCTGCTGAGAACTAGATAATAACCCTTTTGCATCCATCTTGATGGCAGGCATATTTGTTTTGCATCTCGGGCTTTTTTTAACAGGCCCACAATTACTTGCATTTGTCTGCAGTCGCAATCTGTTCGCAACAACCTTCCCAATTCGACCGCGGGTCACAATATTCTCAGATAACAAGACAGAAAAACCTACAAAATGTAAAAGATGTGCTTAAACAGAAACGTATGGGTGTTTTTCTAAATAGCCACTGTGTTTGTAATTTGTGCTGTTAACATGCAGCGAGGCTGACTGAATATTAGAGGGTTAACATGCTCAACACGCTAACCTACATTGTGCCATTTAGCTAACAGGATGTTTGGCACAGCTAACCATTTCATTGATGATTTGCGTATGGCATACACAACCTTTCAAGGTATCGTTCCTCGATGGGATTACAGTTCTGCAATATTTATGGGGCTTTGAGATGTGCTGACTGGCAACTTCTGCCAAGTCGAAAATGATTGTGCCTGTGTAACCAGCCGTCAAAGCCTGATTTGGATAATGCTGAGTGGCTGACAGCTTCCTTTGGCGAAGCAAATATTGACCCTCTGTGCTTGTCATGCACAATAATCTCAGTCTAGTCGGGGGGCTTTTGTTGTGAAGCCAAAACAAAGGCTGATGAAGATCTGGGGCAATTATATTCTCTTGTTAAAGTTTGTTTACATCATATGGTCACATAACGGACATTTTCTCTGTACGGTGTTTGCGATATGGGTTGTGGTTTAAAAGTTGGTTGGAGACATTTGTTTGTCTCGCAATAAATAAAGTTAGTTTGTGCTGGTTAGTGTAAAGTAAACGTCTGCAGTTATACCATATGCTTCTCAAGTAAGATGTAGATAGCAGTCTGTGTTCTCCTTGTCTATTTTTACTCGTCTTGTCTTGCAGTCTTGGAAAAGGCCCAAATTGCAGTTTTATTGTTCCTCTCAGAAGTCTACTGGAGACACAAACATCAGTTCAGCACGCAGTGTGAACTCTAGAAGATATTTATCAGAGTACGTGAGAGATTTCCAATGTTTCTATTTTCCACAAGCTTTAATCTACAAGGAATAAACAGCGCAAAGAGGAGAAGTAATGAAAATAATGTGTTAAATCCAGGCCTTCTTGGATCAAAACATCTGGCTCTGATGACGGCGGACGTTCGTTTGATACTAGAAGTTTACACAGCTGACGTGAAGATGAATGCTTGTAGAATCTTTACCTCCCGTTTCTGCAAAGCATTTCACTCCCAGCTGAACTTTAGCAGTTGGTTAGCATAGACTCCAACACCAAAGAGGCCTCAGCTGAAGGAAAATAAAGAGGCTTAACCCAAACCTTCACACTAAGGAGAGAAACCACCTTTTTTTTACCAGAGACATTGTAAAGTTCATTTGGACAGAGTGTTGACAGCTTGACGTGCCCTGAATGGTTTCTTGGCTAACAGCCAAGTAAACTGTGACATTAGTAATGTTTACACAAATAAACATTTACAATGTTTACACAAAGTCTTACATTTAGCAAACACTTTTATCCAAAGCAACTTGGAATTTAAGTTATACATTATTTTCAACAGTACATATGCTCCCTGGGAATCGAACCCACAATCTTTGTGCTGCTAACACAATGCTCTACCAACTGAGCTATACAGCATTTATCCTCAGCTTTAGTTTTGAAGCTAAGGGCACACACAACTCACTAGCCTTCACTGCTATTACTAGCCATCAGTTCCATGCTAGTAAGCAACAGGAAGCCTCAACAAAAGGATTTCCCTTTCGTTAGGGGTCGTGACCTTTTGTCCAACTTTGTTCTCCTAGCAGAAAAGGCTTGGGACGTACAAAAACATGGCTCACCAGGGTTCCCTCTCACCCCTTCCAAAGTACTCGAAGTTGGGGATTCATGGAATGCGCTAACCCCCCGGGGGGGGTTTCTAAGAACTGTTTACCCCTATCATGGACTCGCTCGCTCATCAGGCGAGAGAGAGAAGAAGAACAGAGGTTATGGAAGGGGGTGGGTGGGCGGGGCCTAAGGAGAGAGCTTAATGTCGTTCCGCCCACAAGGCCGCCCCCAGCTACACCACATGGTTTCACGGACATGCCCCCTTTTTTCCAAAGACCCATAGACAGACGTTGGACTGCTCCCTCTCAGAAGCCCCTTTTGCTACCCAGCCACCAGCCCCCACCCAATCCGGGGCATGTGGTGTAGGGAATACATGGGAACATCTACACCTCTGAAACAGCAACAGAAAGGAACACCACCTACATATTAGCTTCATGAAGACCACCTGCTCGGTTTGGATGTTCAGCTCACTTGGAAAAGGCTGGAAACCAATGAGTGTTCATCAAAACTCATTAGTGGTGTTTGCTAAGGTCAAGCACTAATAGCATTGCTCAGGCTTGGGTTGGGGGTCTGAACAAACACCAACCATAGTATTACATTTGTAACATTTAAAAACTTCAGAATAATGCAGCTTGTTATGAAAAAGAGTGCTATTACTTTTCTAAGCAATCAGATGGAAATTCTGCTTGGTGGACCACAAAACTAGTGCAAAACCCCATAGGCTTAGAATAATAGTGGGACCAGGCCAGAAATATTATAGAGACTGTTTATTGGACCAGTGTGCTACCAATAACAACTGCATAGCAACACCACCCCATAGCAACAACACCACATAGCAACACCCTGGCAGCCATCCAAAACACCCTAGCAACGTGCCCCCACAATGCTAGGAAACATGAGGGGGAAAACATGAGGGGTTGTACTCATGTTTTCCTCAGAATATGTAAAAATCTATCTTGACAATGAGTTTCAGAAGTAAAATTGGATTTTTATTCGACTGCATTGATAAAAATGACTAATTTTGTAAACGTTTTCATTGGCAGATGGATATTTATGAATCACTTAAACTGATAGGCCCTCATGTTGATTATTAGGTAATGGCATCATCGCAACTCAAAATGGGCAGCTTGTATCTCACTGGAGGGGATATGCAGTAAATGAGCACTAAGGTTGTGCATTAAATATATTTTAGAATAAAAATAAAACGCTAGTAACAGCATGGAAACTCTTATGTTTACACAAAGCATCCTGTATAATTACTGTAGGCCTCTCACGAGAGCGATATGACACCTCAGTCTCTCTCGTGCCCCTCCTACCCCAACCCCCACAATTCCACACAGGAAACAAGCTGTAATCCTCATTACTGTTGTTTTTTACTGCTTTGTTAGGGCTTGCCGAGTTGCAAGCCAGTCAACGCCACCACATTTCTGAACATCGCATCCTCATAAACAGGGGCCCTCCCGTTTACAGCGCAGACACATGCACAGCTGTGAGGAAAACGTTGGTTGAATTCAGTTAAAAGTAGCAATTATGACTTTAAACCGAAAGACATTGCAGCTGTGCTACGGAGACAACATCTAGAATCACATGAAATTGCATTTCATAACTTTGAGTCCATGTTTGTTAGCTTTGAAGCCATTTGAAGAAACATTTATCAAGTCTCTTTCTTCTGAGAATACCACAGCTAACGGGCAATGTTCTTACAACGTCCTCCAAAAGTTCTTTTAAAGTTGTCAAAAGTTGTAGTTTTTAATGGTCTAAAACTGTTAGTATAGAAATGCTTCTTAAATTGCTAGCAGAATATTGTAAATATACTGCAAAATATTAATATTCATATTAATATGAAATATATTAATATGAAAGTTCTTATAACCAAGCAACATTGTTAACACAATGTCTTAAAAACTGGATATTTTAAATCTACGTGGAACATTCACTGTAATATTTTTAACATTTTTGTTACTAAGTGGAAAAGTTAGAGAAACTGGGCCAAGTACTGATGACTCAGACTGCACTCAATCATTTTGTCCAATAAAATGCTTTCAAAAATCAGAAAGCCCCTCCCCCAGCACCACCTATTGCTTACTAGCAATAGCAAGAAGCAAAAATAGTACAAAATAAATAATGAGCACTTTGATATGTCCCGCCCAAACTTCCTGTTTCAACAGACAAAATGTCAACAGAGGAAAGATAATTGCAGAAAAAGTCTGTTCATGGGAACTCCAGATATACTTTAAGAAGTTAAAAAAACATTTTGGTAATTTGATAAACGCCACAGCGCATTCAAAGCACTTAGACATGACAAATATCAGATTTGAGGAGTAAGGCTTGTATTTCACATCTGTGGTATAGCGAGCTCTGCTCTGTATCATTCAACACAAGGATTTGACAAACGTCCACATCACCTCATTCTCGAATGAAATCTCTCTCTCTCGGTTGTGTTTTAATGTGCTCTGACAACAAACTGTGGTACGTTAATGTGTTCCACATGCCTTCAAAATGTAAGTGTACACCATAAACAATGGCACGGATCCACTAGCGCTCTCCTGTAAATCTCTGCTGTTTCATAACCAAACGGCAGAATAATATTTTTAATACTCTGAACTAGAAGGACATTACAAAGGGCAACTTTTCCCACCCTGATGTTATCAAATATACAGTTAAACTGTAATGTAATGAAACGAAACGCTGCAAAAAGTCTCAATTACCCACAATTCTTTGCGTCTTACTGTCAGAAAACCCAACAAGAGGCCACCGGCTCCAGTTTCACCAGCAGTTGTAGATGTTTACCTGTAGGTGTGGGGTGATTAGCGGAGGCACGCGTGTGTGATGGTCTCATAGCAAAAGTATGCGTTAGCTAGCGATGCGCTAATCGAGGGTGCGCCCCTTTTTCTCCGCACGAGATACTGTGACATTGTTATGGCTGTCACTAGCAAGATCGATTGTCCATTGTGTGTTCATTTCTACACAAAGATGTTTTTGAAGTGTGTGTGAGTTAAAGAAAATTACAGACAAAGCGATGCTTAACGGTTCAAATATAGATTTGACCGAAAGGCATGTTTACGGATTGTAAAAGTGTTCTTCCAGTTTATCCCATATCTAACACGGCCTACCAGACTTAACACAAGGCTGACTTGTTGAACTAGAGTCACAGGTTCACCAAAGCCCTCCTTTTTTCTAGAAGTTCTGTTAGGAACCTTCAAAACTTGCCTTGACATGCACTGATATCAGCCCTGTGTAAAGTTCTTCCTTTCTTTGCAATGTCTGTTTCCTCTTCACAGGTTTCCATGAATTTTGAATGACCTTCTGGAAAAAAGCCCAAGCAGAGGTGGACTTGAATGGTCCACCTGTCTGTCTCCTGCTGTGTTTGTATTCTCTTTGAATACAGTTCCTTCACAACTTTTCAGAGGAACCTGTGGTGTGTGTGACCCAAAGTTTGTGTCCATCAAGGTTTGACACCGCGCTCTGCAACCTTCAGTCCACACGCGCACGCGCGCGCGTGCACAGATTAAAGAGAAGAAACACACACCTTTCGTCCCTGCTGGGGTTGTTGTCGGTTTCCATAGCAACCAGGTGGGGCCGCCAGCTTCCAGGTAGCGCCGACACCTGCTGCATTATTTATCCCTGCAACGTGTAGCTGCTGTAATCCGACTACACGGTATTACCGCGTTTGCTGTTATATTACGACGCATTTTAACCTTTATTGCTTTATTGCAAGTGTGTTTCATAGACTCGCATAAGGAGGTGATTTCGCGGTTTAACCTGCCAGCCAGCTGTTTTCTTTATCTCTGGGTAATGAAACATGTTGCATGGAGAGAAACATTTGCAAAAAGTAGAAAACAAAACAAAACACGCACTTAAGATGCAGACCGTTTTCCTACATGTGTTTCAAACACGAGGTTTCGGTCCAGAGAAGTTTGGAGATGTTGTGTCCTTTCATTTTGATCAGCCTGTTTTCTAGTAATTCTTCATACATAACCATACATAACCATAACCATACATAAACATAACCATACATAAACATACATAACCATACATAAACATAACCATACATAACCATACATAACCATACATAAACATACATAACCATACATAAACATAACCATACATAAACATAACCATACATAAACATACATAACCATAACCATACATAACCATACATAAACATAACCATACATAACCATACATAAACATAACCATACATAACCATACATAAACATAAACATACATAACCATACATAAACATAACCATACATAAACATAAACATACATAAACATAACCATACATAACCATACATAAACATAAACATACATAAACATACATAAACATAACCATACATAAACATACATAACCATACATAAACATACCCATACATAACCATACACAAACATAACCATACATAACCATACATAAACATAACCATACATAAACATAACCATACATAAACATAACCATACATAACCATACATAAACATAACCATACATAACCATACATTTATTCATACAGTAGATTTATATTCAGCTAATGTTTGCATTCAATGCGTTTGTGCGACTGTGTCCCATAACTGTAGGCCCGATACTGGGCTACAGGATAAACCACTGAGGTGCTTGTTTTGACGTTCAGCTCATTTTCACCCTGTTGTTGCCCAACATTAAAGAGCTTCTGCTGACAACAGGTGGAGACGTTCAACCAGGAAGCAAATGAGTTCAGCTGCCACAGTCTGACCCAAAACTCGTCTTATATTCAAAGCAGCCAAACAAAGACAACAGGAAACGCAAATTCATGCAAAGACAATGCAGTGCTCGCGCTATCTAGTGGTAAGAACGGAGTAAGACAACAACAGATGTGTTTAGGGAATGAAAAAACACTTGTTAGACAGTGACAACCTTCTAACTAGTTAACAAATAAACCCAACTATCACATCTATTTAAGATGTGCTATTCAAGCTATGAAAATCATATACTGACAAGACATGGGCATAAATACATGTATGAAAATGTATTTAAAATACAAACACTGGGTTGAGAAAATGTATTTAATATGTAAATACAAAATACTACATTGAAATGTATTTAAATACAATTGACATGTGATGTTTACAAGCTTTAAACACAAAATAGCACAAAGTCATAAAAACATGCTCATCTCTGCCACTAGTTAAATTCACTGTCATTCTGAAATAAGGGAATTTTATATATAAGGTTTATATACAACAATGAATCAGTCTGGGGTCTTTAACTTACATGTTACAACCATCAGCACAGAACATGTATAACAATATTCTTGTTCATAATCTTGCCTGGTCTGCTTATCTCTATACATCATGTCAGGGTTAGTGGAAATCCATCTTAAGACGACAGACTGAGTTTCAGCAAATTCCTGACATGGTGTTTAAACCCTCTTTCGGTTTGCAGCTTGTCTTTGTGTTTGAAATATTCTCCCCTATTCAGATTCAGCTGTCCAACTACAAACGCTTACATACTCAGTATCATAAATGCATCATATATGGAAATGAATATTTCATAATACGCAGGGGTACGTGGTCAATAATACGATCTGTTACCAATGACACACGTCTGTACGTCTTTACATTTGTGTTAAAACAGCAAAACAGAAAGAGAATAAGGAAGATTTGGGGATTTAACCAAACGTGGTATAACACGAGGCCCTCTTTGTCCCACGATTTGCGGGGCATTACAAAGCGCATCTGACAATAGCAAAGCCATCTGTGCCGGTAAAGCTTATTTGTGAGCAGAAATGATCCATTATCTCTTCTTAAAGCAACACAGACCCCTTGAGATTCACTTGGCGATGGGCAAACGCGCACGTTTCTCCTTGAGGAGGATCTGGCACGTCTTCCGCGAGGCTCTGCGAACTCACCGCAGGTATGAACTTGTGTTACTGTTATAAAACTATGTCACGATTATCAAATACATTCATCTGTCGCATTTCATTCATAACATCAAGTGCATCAGAAGTATTAGTTGATGATTTTCATATTTGTTAATCGAAAAGCAAATCCGTTGGATTAGATTGAGTTTTATCTAATACAGTAAAATGTTTTATTATATGTGTATTAAATGTGACAGAGCCTTTATCAGCTAAACTGTTTCAGTTCTGACCCTCAGTGACCCTCACTGGCTTTATTTATTAATAAAAAGAATATACTATAATGCAGTACAGTATTTGTGATATATATTATAATATGTGTAGCAGAATTACTGTACTGTATTATCGTATAATCTTATTTATAACTTTTGTTCGGTTGCTGTTACTTGTAGTTATACAACAACAGCCATACGAGGGCAACATTGTACCTCTCCAAATCTTAAAGTAATTAAACTGTATTTCATCAGCTTACTTTGTTTTGTGTGTATATATATATATTGTGAGAAATGCATTTAATTCAAGTCAGCATTTAAATTAATCCCTTTGGATTATTTGGTGATTTGACTTGTTTTAGACTAATAAAATGGTTCACTTACATCAAATAACATGTTAAATGAGGGCTCTCCATCTTAAAAACTGAGAAAGGTTGCATGTAGTTTACAATGTATATGCAATGTTTACAGTCTGTATACAAATGACATACTGCCAACTGCAAAATATACATTTTTTTCCAGTAAAATATATATATAGTTCATACAAATTATTGTGATTTAGTCTACACAACTGCCACACTTGTTGTAGGTTGTAAGAATGTTTTCCTAACATTTCCTTTAACGTTTTGGTATATGATATAAAGCGTTACTAAAACGTCTTAATAGTTCTCTAAAAAATCCTCTCATTTCTTGCAGTAAAGTTTTTGGTAACCGAGAGAACCCTGAAAGAACGTTTACTGTTAGTTGAGCATCACAACCTGTCTCCACAAAACTGTCTACTTCTCCAAAGCCCTCCAAAGTCCAGGAGACAAACTTCGCATGTTTTTAAAGGCTTTTTTGCGGGCCGCACTGTCCCAAAGTAGATTTACCTTCAATAACCATTTATTAAATCTCTGTGCCATTAAAGTCACAAGCTATCAAGAGCCGCCGACATTAATCCTGATTATAGACGAGCAGAGGAAATGGGGTCTATGTGTCAAAGCGTGTCATCGAGAGACGTTTTATCCCTCATCTGCATCAGTTAAGGGTGGGTGAATTCAGCGACACGCGATCAGAAGAAGAACAACCTGCCGTGGAACAGAACGGAGAACATTTCATTACATCTGTGATTGGCTGAGGGGGGCAGAAGAGGTTTTCATGGGGCCAGAGACGGCAATGAGTCTGTGAGGGGGTGAGAGGAGCGGAAACATGGAGCGAGGAGACAGGAGAACCAGTGGCTCCATCAAACGGGCCTCCATTAAACGTTCGGCATCTGGGTCGCAGAAGGTAAGACGTTGTCGTGCTACGGCTGTTTTGGGTCTGGGACCTGATTGGCTGGGCATGACTTTACTGATCAACAGGTGACCGCGAAGTCAAATTCATACAGTGTGCTGTATTTTTAGACCAATCAGGTTGAGAGTTTGGGAAAGAATGGAGGAGAAACGACCAATCAGAGGCTTTAGTTGTTACTCAGTTCTTAAAAATGCAGTTCCTATTTGGCTTTTGTTGTTATACAATCATGCTAGTCAAACATAACAACGTAACGTAACGTAACATAACATAACATAACATAACATAACATAACATAACATATAACATAACATAACATAACATAACATAACATAACATAACATAACATAACATAACATAACAACATAACATAACAACATAACAACATCCATCACTGCCTGTAATCCTCCATAATGGCCAGTTTAAGTACCAGCAGCTGGGCAAGATTAAACACTTTACATCCCTACTTCCAACTTTCTGCTTTCAAGTGATTATGACTTAAAATACAGCTGTCAAACCTGCCCTAAGAAGCCAACATAAATCTCTGCAAAGTCTTGATTTACGGTGGAAGTCTTTAAAAATAACAGATTCACTCAAATTTAACAGACACGTGTCTGAATATGTTTACAAAAATGGAGAGTATTTGTTTTTTAATCATGTTAGAAACTTTCTTCACATTTCGTTTTCCAAAAGTAACAGTTTCTCTCTGGTACGGGTTCCTTCTCTCAGCAGTAACAAAAACACCCTCACAAAAAATAAACCAAAAAAAATGTGTCTTATGACTAACCGGTGACATTGCTCTCATGTGATTATCGCTAACTGGATTTTCAAGCCCAGAGACACAATGAGGCTTTTAAGGGACAAGAAAAAATGCTATTTTAACAAAAGTTAATCATATAAAAACCAACATATATAGTGATTTAAAAACTGCTGTCTCCATTAAACCTAAATCAACTATACTATTTTATTTTTGCTACGTAAATGACTTTGAACAGACTTTGTTTATATAAATTTTATCTTATAAATGACTTTTACTTTATAAATATGAGGCTAAGAATCTGATAGGAACATTCAAAAACTTTACAGAAAAGCTATACTTTAAAATATATTAAAACATTAGAGAAAGAACAGTTAACATAATTAAATATTTATTTGTATGCATAGAAATTTTCTTGTATACAAAATCTTACTGTAGTATGACCCTAGTAAATTTGGTTGCTGTCATTTTAAAAATGTGATTTCTTAAGAGTTTGTAAGTGTCTTAATAGAGAACAATCCGGACACCATTTCAAGGTTTTGGGCTGAGCTGTTACACAAATCAAATCCCTCATTGTTCATTAGCTTTAAGGAATGAAAATCGGACGGCTGCCCTGACATGTGACACACTGAGTCTGGTTTTGCAAATTCAGGCAGAGTGTGAACAGGCTGTGATATTAGCACCAACAACATACCCATCACAATATGCATTTATTTACAGTCTGTACAGTTTACAGTTTGTATATACAGAGTTTTGTTGAATTTCCACTTAAAATAAGACTTGCACAGACTCTGTGAGAAAGTTTTACATAAACATTTAATCTGATTTCCCCATTCCGGCTTCAAATCTCTGCTGCAGTCCTGTTTATGAACAAATGTCTCAGTTGAGCAACAATGTGGATTAACGGTGTTGATTGTTGCTGGGTTTTCCAGAAAACCCGATTTTTTCTCCACGTTTTCTGAGGAAACTTTAACAAGGCTAATGAACGCTGAGCAGATTTGAGTTTTAATTGCTGGGGATAAAGAGTTTAAATACGCTGAATAAAGTGCGTCACACTGTCGAACCTTGTGACAGGAGTCCTTTGTTTTTGAGACTTTATTACCAGCCGTCCACTTGTGTTTTAGTTGAGGAAAGGTCTCAAAGCAAACATTTTAAACCAGCAATCCATTTTTTGGATTTAATCCACCTCATGTTTTCCAATGGAAAACAATGCAAAATAGCATTGTGGCTTTTAACTTTTAACTACATTAACCTTTTTTACCATATACATTTAATATTCATAAACTCTACATGTTCTACACATCAGTCGTGAAAAGCTTTCCTAAATCAAGTTAAAGCATTTAATTACGGAAATACCACTAAAAAAGTTACTTACTAACATTTAAAAGTTAGTAAGAGTTAGTAAAAGTTAGCCATCATCACTGAACAGACATTACCATTATTCTATCAGAACCCCCCCCACCCCCTCACATTATGGTTGCTGGAAACAAAGATTAACAACAATTAGTGTTGGGTGACCTTGGACCTCAACTGAAGTCCAGTGATGTTTAAACTGGGCCTCTTTTCAAAGGAACGGCAGGCCCCAATTCTCCCAATTATGCAAATTGGGCTTGAAATCAAAGCGGGAGGCTGCCCACGGTTAGATTCCCAAATCCGTGTGTTGTTTTCTAGAAGCAAACGTGACTCCCAGCATCAACCGTTGATGTTCTTCAAGGTAGCGGAGAAGTTTCGGAGCACAAGGGGTGGGTTTCAAATAGGCTGATGGGATTGTAAAACCATCAAAGTAGATTTGCAGTTTCGTGCTCCAGCGAGGGATAAAAACACCCTGTGGGCCAGGAAAGAGGGTCATGGGACTCCCAAAAGGATTACCTTGAACTGGAATCATGGGACTTCTCTTGAACAAAGAGCCTCCTCACATGCTCATCATATGAACAGCCCCTCATAAAGTCATGAAGTTTCATGTCTTGTGGGATTCGCTGGGTGCCGGGACACGAGCAGATCCCACCAGCCCAGCTCCAGGAGGGTCGACCATGCTGAACGGTTCTTATGGGGCACCTTAATTTCAGCTAGCAGCTCCACAGGTAGGACCCCCGCTAGCTAACCAGGTGACCAGGACAAATCGGTGGATCCATGCTCTGCTGCTGCTGTTGTTGTTGTTGAGGAATTATGGGATGGAAATGAGAACTTTAGAAACTGGTTGACTGTTGGTGAGACTTTTGGTTGATATTGTTGTATTCTGGAAACTTATGAAAAAATATTTGAGAAATAATACTTTTAACCAACCTTTTCCACACATTATTATGCTAATTTAAACAAAAGAACTAAACAATAGACTTTGTAAAACATTGTCTAAATTGATTTGTTTAAAGCGCTAATAATATTATTAATTATACTGTTTTATAATTTATAGAATAAAATATAAACAACAAAAATACAGCAACAAAATGTCGTCTAACTGTCTGTTTATGGTGGCCGCTGTTCTGTGACTGATTTTTTAACCAGATTTGCCTCAGAAGTTTTCATCTTAATTAGGGCTGAACCCAAAACAAAAGCCATGACAGATACCGCTTTGAACCAAAGGTTATTTTCGTCCGGCGCTGGAAGCTCTTTAAAAGACCCAACATGTTCTTTTTTGCGAATGCTAAAATTGTTAGCGTTTTCTTGGCTCTCGTCAGAACAGAAAAGCAGCCAAATGACCGTGTTTTGAAGCACGGCTTGAACTCTCATTTGCAAATAATTGCGGCCAAAACAGGCTTGCATATGGCCAGTGCTTTAACTCTATCTGACCACGGGCAACAGTTAATGCCTTTGCATGTTACTAGCAGATTTCAGAGACTGTAAAAGACCAGCAGGACAGATTATCTGTGTACTAGCATATTCCTAGAAATACAGTTAAATGTGACCAAATGCATTTCACTAGGGGATTGCTAATCACATTAGCATTTAGTATGTATATGTTTGTCAGTATGCAAAAAACGTTTGTGGATACTGTACATTAAGTCATATATTAGTAGGGATTATATTTGCAAAGAGGCCTTGCTGTATTCCCAAGGCAACATCCAAGAGACTAAAAACTCGTTGTAATATGTGTTAGGTGTGAATTGATGACATCATAAATTATTTGACCAGTATACTGGGTGCTTATGCCTATATGATTTCCGCTTATGTAATCTAATTAAACATCATGTTTCGCATCATTTTCTTAAACCTAAAAGCTATGATGTAATCTATTAAACAGAAAAGGCTGTTGTATATGTTATATAATAATTCACTGCCCTTGCCTTTGTGTTTATCAGGGCCAGAAGGCATGGATCGAGAAAACCTTTCAGAAAAGAGAATGTATTCATATATTTCCAGCCAAGGACCCGACCCGGTAAGCTTTTCTATTTTGAAGCGTTTCAATAGAACGCGCAAAATAATGACGCTATTGTACGCAACAAATTACCTCTATGACTCATTCTGTTTGGAGTCTTACATAATGAGGGGCAACGTGTGACATCATAAGCCCTTTCACAGATCCACCACACTTCCTGTAGTCGGACGGACGCCAGGATGAGCACTGATGCATGTATCAAATGAACAAGACACGATTCTTTCAGATGGACTTTATATTTAGGGGAAACGACAAAACCCTCAAACATAATTTGATTCTGTAAAGAAATATCAGCCAGTTATATAAGCCACATCCTGCCATGAGCAATTAAACAATATTCGAAAGCTAAATTTAAACACTTATTCTGTGCCAGGATCATCCACCAATCATTTGCTTTGTCTTGTCAGGTGTGCCTGTGGTTATCTTGTGACTCAGCACACGTCCGTTCCTGCAGGGGCCGGAACCAACAGGCCCTCAGATGAGAGCCAGCTTGTGCAAGTGGACCCACCTCAGGAGAAATGGATGGCAGCCAGACATACGCAGACCGGACCTACCGACGCCTACGGCACCATCGAGTTTCAGGGGGGAGGATTCGTCAACAAGGCCATGGTATTCTATTTATATCAATTTACATTTTTAGACACTTTTTTTTAAAGCAACATATTTAACTTTATTTAAAGCAAGTTCAAGCTATACATGCAGTCCTTCACAACCCAAAGTTCTGGTATTGGTTTTTGATTTGACAGTCATTGTAGGAGAATACAAGATTGTACTTTAAACATTTTAAACAATGTAAAGACAGTAGTCAATAGACAATTAGAAACCTTTTTAGGATTCTCAAAATTCACCACAGACAGTCACAACGTGGTCAAAATCATACAGTTAACAACAGTTAACAACAAACATTAAGATAAAGTCACTTTTTCCTACAGTATATCCGGGTGTCTTACGACACCAAGCCAGACAGTTTGTTGCATCTGATGGTAAAGGAATGGCAGCTAGAACTTCCCACCCTGCTTATATCTGTCCACGGAGGCCTCCAGAACTTTGACCTGCAGCCCAAACTCAAGCAGGTCTTTGGGAAAGGTCTGATCAAAGCTGCAGTGACCACTGGAGCATGGATCTTCACTGGTGGAGTCAGCACTGGTGAGTGAACAAGAACAACAATTACAAAATATCAGTCTTACATCATCTTGGAATCTTAATTGAGAAGGTTGGATTCTTGTTTAGATCAATCCTCAACAAATACTAACCGGGTCTGTTTTCCTCTACTTTTCCTCTTCACTCATAATGCAGGAGTGATCCGTCATGTTGGAGATGCTTTGAAGGATCACTCCTCCAAATCCAGAGGGAAGGTCTGCGCTATAGGGATCGCTCCATGGGGAATCCTGGAAAGCAAAGAAGATCTAATTGGAAAAGATGCAAGTCTATTAGCATTCAATACTAATATTTTGGAATAACATGAAATTCTGTGCTTGATAACCTCGAACTTCTTTTACCCATTCAGGTGACCAAACCATACCAGGCGATTTCGAACCCTCTGAGCAAACTCGCCGTTCTCAACAACAGCCACTCCCACTTCATACTCTCAGACAATGGCACATGCGGGAAATACGGGGCAGAGGTTAAACTACGCAGGCAGTTGGAGAAACACATTTCTCTGCAGAAGATTAACACTCGTTAGTGTCCTTTTAATGACCAAAAACTCACCTTATTTGCTTTAGGTTGAATGTTCCTCTTAACAACACACATGGAAGAGTTTGGCAAAGGTTGGAATGCAGGAGATACATCTTGATTGGTTGACGTCAGGGGACGATATCCGGCCTGGTGCCGTTCCAGGTTGGATCGATGCTTCGGTGTCTGTCTGTGACCTGTGGGTTTCCCTTTGTCATCCTATGCCTGGAGGTTCTGATAAGGCAGGGACCGCAAAGGGAGGCTCAGCTGTTACCACTCACATCAGCCGATCCGGAACCAGCAAATTGTACTGTAACATTTTGGTTGATTAAATCCCACCGTTTGTTAATCGTACAAAAGGACTTTGTGTTTTTATTAATGCGCATGCATTTGTACTAATTGAAAGTAAGATTTAAAAATCGAAATATCAATCTAATATTTTATTACAGTATTACATTTGCACAATCCTTGTACCGAGAAGAACATTTAGATAATTAATTTCTCGTCTGCGCGTTCAGGGTTGGGTCAGGGCGTACCGGTGGTGTGTCTGATCGTGGAGGGGGGTCCGAACGTCATCTCCATTGTGCTGGAGAGCCTGCGCGAGGAACCCCCTGTCCCTGTGGTGGTCTGCGACGGCAGCGGACGATCCTCTGACATCATTTCCTTCGCGCACAAATACTCAGAGGTGGAAGGGTAAGAATCGATAGACAACTAGTTACCCATAGTTAACTGGAATTTTCCTTAACTAAAGTTACCAATACACAACGGTTACATTTTTACTGAAACTTTAGAGTGGTGAACGACGATGTGAAAGATCAGCTGCTGGTGACCATCCAGAAAACATTCAGCTATAATAAAACACAGTCGGCGCAGATTCTGCTCATGGTCCTGGAATGCATGAAGAAAAGAGAGTTGGTGAGTATAAAAAAACCCAATAAAATATAATAAAAATGTTAATAAAAAACAATAAAATTAAGGCCAACATGCAATAACAACCATTGTAGTGGTTGCTGTATGTCACTCACATGATTATTTGCAACTTTGAATTTGAAAAGTACTGTAACAGAATCACGATAGATGAATTATTCCTAGAGTATTTAGCGATGTTTCATAAAAAATGTGAAATTATTAACTTTGACAAGCGTTGTTTGCCTGAAAATGTGGTCATTAATAAACATTCCCTTAGCATCCATTTTGTCATCTGCATTTATTTGTCTTCCTGCATTCATCTCATTATCATATTCAACCATACATCCATCCTTTTCATTTATTTGGGCAACTATAAATAATAAAATATACAGTACAGTATACAGTAAAGACAGTGCTGCTGTTGGGGCATTTAGGAGATTAGTGATGTAAATTAGTTTGCATATGCAAAACATCGAATTCATAATAATATTAATAATTTAGCTACAATGTGTTAGCATTAGCACATAGTAGCATCATTTTTTTAAATTGAATGATTGATTTTGATTCATCTTTAACTAGAACCAGAATCAAATCCAGAACTTCTCACTTTAATAAATGATCCGTCTCCAAACCGTCAACAGATTGAAAAAAATGCGGCATTATTTTCCTCGTGATTTTCAGACATTTATCTGTGGAGTAGATTAGCAGCAGGGAGCGCCGGTGAACCCTGTGACCTGGTGTCATGTGTTGAGCGCAACGGCTGTAACTGTGAGTGAAGTGTTAAGTGTTTAGTAACAGTACCTTAGCACAGAAGATAAGCTCCAGCTCCATACATCTGGACTGGGATCAGTGCTGCACCACCTGTTCTCAGCCACTTTCATTCACCCTGTGAGCAGATGGAGTTTCTCTAATCCACACTGTACATCTCTTTAGTGACATCATATAATGTTGTCTGGCATAAGACGGGTAAAAGAAAGACGTTAATGTATGTTAGGACAGCTGAAACGGTCACAAGTGTGTGTGTGTGTGTGTTGAAAATATATGGATGGATAAATATTTAACTTTCAAAGGCACCTACTTCACAATACCACTGCCCACATATTAAAATGCTACTTGGAAACATGTTAAACACACGTTACATATAACATACATTTGCTTAAGAATCAATTCTGCCATCACACACACACACACACACAGACACACACACACACACACACACAATACTATTCATGATGCTAGTATGACAGAAAACATGCTAACGTTTTATCTATCCATCTGTGAATTAAAATGGTTTCCAGAAATACTTAAAATTAATCCAACATTCATACTCTGCATAACATACTCAGTTAACAGAAAATGTTCTGGGAACGTTGGCTAAAGTTCTCTCAAAGTTCTCAAAAAAGTAACATTAGTAGAACGTTCTATGTACAATGTATGTTGTAAAAAATTCAATGTAAAAAATTCTTGTTAGTTTTTCTTGTTAATGTTTACTTCAACGTTACAGAATTAAGTTGATTGAATAAGTCTCTTAATATCTAATTAATCAGTAGCCTTACAACAACAGCAAAAATAAACAAGTCTAGACCTTGAGGGAAACATAATGCAACTAAACCCAAATGAAAATTGATAGCTGGGTCTTTATTCACGCATAAAGTAACTGTACAGTAAATTAGGCAAGTTCAAAAACAACAGATCTATTGTTGCACATTCCTAGTTGATCCGATATTATCAGGAGTTAAAGTTAAGTTGCTGCCCCACACATTCCCATTGTAACCATGAGACATCGCCACAAGCTCTTCATTAGCAACGCATGCAAAAATTCCAGAACTCATTGGAACGGCTCAATTTTCCATGCCAACGTGATTCGCATTTAACATCGTCTGGCATGTGACTCCGGCTCAGAGGTAATTACGTTTCAAACCAGACGTCTCATATACGGCGAGCAGTATCACTCCCTCTGAGAAGAAATTAGCTGCTTGTGGGATGAGTGTGAATCAGGGCGAGAATTGATTCCTGTGAGGAATTTAACTGACACTGATAAACCAAAGCAAATCCGTGTGGATCTGGAGTACACTGTACACTGGATACACTATACACATCTTGATTCGCCTGTAGTTTTAGCATATTTAAAGCTTTCATTTTAAATAATTATTAAGTCATCGTGAGGCCCTCTTGAAAATTGTTGAGGACTCCTTGGGGATGGGTAATACCTTATTCACATACCTGAATACACTTTCATCCATAAACATGTTACCACAGCAATCATTTCATTCTGGTTGGTTTGCCAATGAATGTGTGAAATCATCAATAAATTTATGGTTCTTAAAGTTCTGCTGTCCCTGTGTAACTTGTTTAATGTGTAGATAACAGTCTTTCGAATGGGTGCTGAGGGACAGGATGATATTGAGATGGCTATCCTCACCGCCTTACTGAAAGGTATCCTTAATCCTCAGGCCGCCTTTAACACCAGAAATATAGTTTAAAATAACTTGTAAACAAACTGTGTGTTTGTGTTGCTGTTATCAGGCACAAATGCATCGGCTCCGGATCAGCTGAGTTTGGCTCTGGCATGGAACAGAGTGGATATTGCACGCAATCAGATCTTTGTTTACGGACACAACCTACCAGTAAGCTAATATCCACCTTGTTTCCAATCTTAAGAATTGCTCAGGAAGTTAAACACAAAATGAGCCGTGTCATTCATGAAGATTATTAAAGATTCCAAACATTTTTAAGGGTAGAAAACATCTGTGTGTTTACAGCCCGCGAGTGCCCTAGCTGGTGCCATTGCTACCAGCGCGGCAACAACTCAGGATCGTTCCAAAAGAGCAACGCAGCGAAACAAAGGGAAGGGCCGGGGGAAAAAGGGCAAAGGGGGCAAAACCAAAGCAGAACAACCTGAGGAAACAGACCCCAGGAAGCTAGAACTTCTTAACTGGGTGAGACAATGTGGCCCTTTAGCGCAGCATTAGCAAGGTGTTTTTCCCTTAAATATCTAAAATATCTTCCTTTTTCTATCACACTTCTATCACAATTTTTGACTGCCTGTTTCACATGAAAATGTTGTTTGCATGTTCCTTTGCATACAATAAAAGCTAATGGGGGCCACAAGCAGCCCATCTGAAAAATAACAGAAAGTCAGTCATACTGGTTTAGAACGTCATAATGCAGAGTAAGCGTTCAGTGAACTCTGTCTTAAATTTTAGGGTATTCAAATACAACAAACATCACCCATTCAAGAGAACCAACAGAAATCAGTCTTACTGTAAGAGCCTCACTGTCAGTTGTGGCTCTCTGTCGCCCTCTTCAGGTGAACTCTCTTGAACAGGCCATGATGGATGCTTTGGTTCTAGACAGAGTGGACTTTGTAAAACTTCTGTTAGAGAATGGAGTGAACATTCATCATTTTCTGACCATCCCTCGATTAGAGGAGTTATACAACACTGTAAGTACTGCGACCATTACCATTTTACATCTTGCAAGAGGGCGATTCCTTAATCCTCAACTTAATGTTATTTACACAAACTCATGGTTTGTATTTTGTTTTGTTATCAGAAACTTGGACCAGCCAACACGTTACATATTGTAGTAAGAGATGTCAAAAAGGTAAAGCTATCTAACATTTTGGTTCATTTAAAGGTAGGGTAGGCAACTTTGAAAACTAGCATCCTGATTGGATGAGCATTTAAGTGTCCTGAGCCTTCCACAGAACATATAAATATATTTAGACAACTTTTAGCCAGCATAAACAAAATGTTTCTGGAAAGAATTGCCTACCCTGTCTTTAAAGGGTTTAAACAAATTGTATTTTATAGGTTCTTGAATTCTTTAAATTCTTAACATTACTATTACCAAAACAGAAATCACATTTTTGTGATTTTAAAGGGAAACCTCCCACCAGATTATCAAATCACACTGATTGACATCGGATTGGTGATGGAGTACCTGATGGGCGGAGCCTATCGCTGCTATTACACTAGGAAAAACTTCAGAAACCTCTACAACAATCTCTATGGGTTGAAGAGGGTGAGAAATGCAAATTTTATGCAAATTTTGCTCAAATGCAGATTTAATGGGCATACAAAAGTTCCAGAAATTATATTGTGCTTTCATTTGCAGCCAAAGGCCCTCAAGCTTCTTGGAATGGAGGTAAATATTCTTCCATCCTTTCACTACATTTGAAAAAATTGAAAAACCCAATTAAAAAACTCAAACTCACCCCATTAGGACGATGAGCCCAGGCAGAAGGGCAAAAGGAAGCAGAAGAAGAAGAAAGAGGAGGAAGAGGACATTGACGTAGATGATCCAGAGGTTAGCCGCTTCCAGTACCCATTTCATGAGCTGATGGTGTGGGCAGTGCTGATGAAGAGGCAGAAGATGGCGCTGTTTCTGTGGCAGAGGGGGGAGGAAGCCATGGCCAAAGCTCTGGTAGCCTGTAAGCTCTATAAAACCATGGCTCACGAGTCTTCCCAGAGTGAAATGGTGGATGACATCTCCCAGGATCTTGACAACAACTCTAAGTGAGTTTTGGGCTCTTTCAAGTTGCTTTACCTGGCAGCCATCTTGGTTGACACAATACACTTGCAGGTACAGCTTTAAGGTACAACTTTAAGGTACAACTTTAAGGTACAACTTTAAGGTACAACTTTAAGGTACAACTTTAAGGTACAACTTGCAGGTACAAAGATAGAAGGTTAAGGCTACATTTAATTGCATATATCAAACCACCAATCGAATCTAGGAACAGCTGCACTTTAAATGCAGTATTTTTGGCTATGTTTAATATAAAATATGATTCAAATATGAAATGCAAAATGTGGCCCTTCTTTAGGGAGTTTGGAACCTTGGCATATGAGCTGCTGGATCAGTCCTACAAACACGATGAGCAGCTGGCCATGAAACTGTTGACATATGAGCTGAAAAACTGGAGCAATTCCACATGCCTGAAGCTGGCAGTTGCCGCCAAGCACAGGGACTTCATAGCCCACACCTGCAGTCAAATGCTCCTCACGGACATGTGGATGGGAAGTCTGAGGATGGGCAAAAACCCAGGACTGAAGGTCTGGTACATTCATAGTGGCACTTTTTAGGGTATTGTACACAGGTTGTAACTCTTTACACTATAGTACTTATTACAGACTCATTCATCAAGTGGATCCTGATCCAATCATTTTCTTTCTTTGATAAAAATGTGATTCATCACATGTTATTCTTTGCCTGTGATGTGCCTCCCTGACTGTGATGTATCTTCCTGCGGGCAGGTGATACTGAGCCTCATTTTCCCTCCATTTATCCTGCTGCTGGATTTCCGTCTGGGCGACGACATGTCTCATCACATCTCTGTAGAAAACGAGGACAGAAAGAGCAAAAATGATGAGAAGTCCGGCCGGGTAACATCATCACTTCTCTGATTAATACTTGCGTTAAATCTGGTTAAAATAATCCAGGATAATTTAATAATATTTAAAGATATTGTATGTCTACATGTTATCAAACTGCACCCCATTTTCCATTAGGATGCCAACGTAGATGCGGCTTCGAAGAAAGGAGATGAAGAGGAGGGCAATAAGAAAATGAGGAGGATTCCTATTGGCACAAAAATCTATGAGTTCTATAATGCTCCCTTCACCAAATTTTGGTTCAATACTGTGAGTAAATTTGTACAGTAAGTACTATACTAACTGGGGCTGTTGTTCGGTAATGATCGGTTATTTTAACCATAATCACTACTTAAAATTATATACACAATTATTTATATAAAAAATTATATACACAGTTATTATTTTTACACTGTTTTCTGTACAGTAAGGTACACAATTACTAAAAACCGTTGCAAAACTGCCAAATGTGAAAAAAACCTGCCAAATGTCATATTTTGTGCTCAATGAATTCATTAATTGTGGAGCCCTACAGTACTGTACTACATGAATTTGCATAAACATATTGTCTATGTTTATTTTTTACTAGCTAGCATATCTACCCATAGACATACTGATCACAGTTCCTTCGATTGAATAGATTTCCTACCTTGGCTATCTCATGCTGTATAATTACGTGGTGCTTGTGAAGATGGAGCGATGGCCCTCCATTCAGGAGTGGATCGTGATATCATACATCATCACTTTGGGTCTTGAGAAAGTCAGACAGGTGGAGTTGACACCTACACCTTTGACAGCATCTGCAAAATAAACTGATGTACAGCTAACATACCCAACTGCAGAGAACTTGTTTCTAGCAAATGTTCTGGATGTCCCTCACAGATCTTGATGTCAGAACCAGGGAAGCTGAGACAAAAGATAAATGTGTGGTTGGAGGAGTACTGGAACATCACAGATCTGGTGGCCATCTTCATCTTCTTGCTCGGGCTACTGCTCAGACTCCAGAGTGAACCCTACATGGGCTACGGCCGTGTGATCTACTGCGTGGACATCATCTTCTGGTACATCCGTGTTCTGGACATATTTGGGGTCAACAAGTACCTTGGACCTTATGTCATGATGATAGGGAAAATGGTAAGGTGATCAAACATCAAACATCTCTGAGTCTAATAAGCATTGTTAACAAATGTTAAACAAATGTGTTGCAGATGATTGACATGCTATACTTTGTGGTGATCATGCTGGTGGTTCTGATGAGCTTTGGAGTGGCACGACAGGCAATCCTCCATCCGGACGAGGAACCCACATGGCGCTTGGCTCGGAACATCTTCTACATGCCGTACTGGATGATCTACGGAGAGGTGTTTGCGGATTCGATAGACCGTAAGACTAGAATTCATAGTAAGATTTTGTTTCCTGCCTCCAGGGTAGATCAGTCAGACTTAACCAATCTGATCCATCTTCCCAACACCTCACCAAAATCTTTTTCCCCTGCTGCCCCGTTTCCAGCTTAGCAACATACATAGCTCCCTTCCTGTTGTGTTAGATGCCTTGTATTTGGTCTTGTATAACTTAGTGACTTAATACATTGCAAAGCTGTATTTTATAGCTGAATCTGCTACCTGTGTCGTGATTCACACTAATAAGCTTTATCTTGTCTTTCTGTTGCACTAAATTCTGCTTTTTCTTCATTATTTCGTCATTCTGGAATCTCCTGAAGTTTATGCAATGGAAATAAACCGTAAGCAACATGCTAACCATTCCCAAACTGTAACAAACATTTTTTTAATGGAAAGAAAATAGTATTACAATAAACAAATTAATAACTGCTCCAAAAAAATAACAAGGAAAATGTTTCATAACAGCCCCCTGTGGAGAGAATTTATATGATGAAGATGGAAAGAAACTTCCGCCCTGCATCCCTGGAGCCTGGCTAACACCCGCCATCATGGCCTGCTATCTGTTAGTGGCCAACATCCTCCTTGTTAACCTGCTCATTGCTGTCTTTAAGTAAGAATACTATGAATTAATTAATAAAACAAATCAATACCACCAATACAACAGTTAGTACTAATTAGTTTTATGTGTTTTTGTTCCATTGAAAGCAACACCTTCTTTGAGGTTAAGTCCATCTCCAACCAGGTGTGGAAGTTTCAGCGGTATCAGCTCATCATGACCTTCCATGACAGGCCTGTGCTTCCTCCACCCCTCATCATCCTCAGCCACCTGTACATCCTGATCCGCAAACTCTGCTGCCGCTGCAACAAGAGAAAAGAAGGAGAGCTAGACGAGAAGGATAAAGGATTGAGTGAGTTTCAAGAAGACTGAGATCACCTGAGATAAAACATGAGACAATGTGGTAAAAAGTTTAATATGTAAAAACACCAACCAAACAGAACTCAGCCAGCTAATCCAGGTCCTACTAGGCAATTTAGAAACTTCCAGACAGGTGTTTTGAGAACTTTACAGGACACTGGCCTTCCAGCAGCAGGATTGGATATATCTGTTACATAAAAAAAACACTGGAGGTTTAGTAATTGATTATCTGACAACCATGCTAGTTTACCTGTTTTTGATACTAACAAGCACTAACAACGTAGGAATTAATGTGGTCATTCAACAGGCTAAAGGGATAAATAAAAGGAAACATTTATCCACAAATGAAAATAACCCCATAATTGACTTACCTTCAAGTTATCCCATGTGTACACAACTGTCTTCTTTCAGCTGAAAACAATCAAAGTTATATTAAAAAAAACTAGTAGAACTATACCATTAATTTTTTTTGTGTGTTTTTTGTTATCCCAAGAGCTTATTCTTACCACTGAGGAGCTGAAGATGTTGTATGAGTTTGAGGAGCAGTGTGTGGAGGAATATTTCAGAGAAAAAGAAGACGAGCAGCTGTCCTCCAATAATGAGCGTATCAGGGTTACCAATGAAAGGTAAACCGAGCCATAAGTTTTCCAGACTTAGCGTTTTAGGCAACATTAAATCATGTGTTGTGTTTAAATCTTGTTCTTGCTTAGAGTGGAGAACATGTCCATGCGCCTTGAGGAGGTGAATGAAAGGGAGAACACCATGAAGGCTTCGTTACAGACAGTGGACCTTCGCTTGGCCCAGTTGGAAGATATCAATGGTCGAATGGTTAATGCTCTGGAAAGAATGGTGGGAATCGACCACACAGAACTGACCAGGACACGCTCATCTGCCTCTTCTATTTGTGACCCCTCTTCTCTTCAACGTTACAGTAGCATCAACAGCGCTGATGGGTACAGCCTATACCGATACTACCTGGGTGCTGATGACCGTCCACCTGAGGAGAAAGAAGGGGATCTGAGTAAAGCAATAAGCACTACAAACCTTAACACCAAAGAATATGGGCAGAACCTGGAAGTAGACCTTCCAGGAATCAAAAGACGTCTTGGCTCAGGTGTGGATATCCGGATCTTCCCCTGTGAAAAGGGGGCTGAGGGTGTAAGTCAGGTTGAGGGGACACAGTCAGACTCACCAGTACCCAACATTCAGCCTTCTTCAAATTGTGTCACCCAGAAAGGTACTTTGATGATGGACAAAGCTAAACTTGAGGCAACAATCTCCTACCCTCTAGAAAAGGGGAAAGCATTCAGATACTATCCATCAGAAATACAGAGCACATCACCATCTGTTGTACGAAGGTGTAGGAGCACAATCTTATTTGATCAAGCAAGTGGAAGGGATGAGGCTCAGTGGGTGGATGCATCACAATCTAACAGACGTTGGAGTGCTGGTTATGAGTATAAAGTCGACTCCAGTCTTTTTGGTCAGGTGCCAAAGGTATCAATGGTTAGGCCCTTGGTTGATCAAATTGACCAGTTTAGCAACAGCTTCAAGGTAGAGCAACAATTTGACCACTGTAAGGAGCAAAGCCTGAGACAGGGTTCTAGATACAGTACAGAGAAGATGGGAATTGAAGAAGGGGAGAAGACATCAGACAGTTCAGTTGGAACGATGAGTAACAGAAACACTCTGAAAGATGAGATAACAAAAGATGGAGAGCAAGGCTATGAAGAAAAGACTTCAGAGGAATTTCAAGATGCAGATCAGGTACAACTGGAAGACGGGAATGAGAAACCAGGTGGTATGGTTGATGGGGACCAAAGCCTGAGAGATACAGAGCAGGAGTTCACCAAGAAACCAAAAGGTGGTCTGGAAGGAAGCCTTGGAGAGGAAAACAGTCAAGAGAAGATGCCTGGAGAGCAAGCAGAGAGCAATAAAGAGTATGAGATGGCTAGAGATGCTGGTCCTAATGGTCTTGAATTCCAAGCTGACTGTGGCCACCTGATTCAGCCTGAAGATACAATGTTCCTTCCTGGGAGATCCAAGAGCTGGTCCACAAAACCTGGCAAGTCTTTAGGAAACAGCTTGAAAAGAACCTACGGATCCAACAGTGAAAGAGACCTTGCTGGAGCATATGAAGACTTTGTTGATGATCCAGGAAAACTGGCTCAAAAAACAACAGAAGATACTTCAAACAAACCCTGACAGAAAAGGAAACATTTGCTTTAGACACACTTGTAATATTATAAAATACATTAGTTATATATAAGTGGCAGGACCATAGACAGTAGCCAGCCATAAACTTATTTTTAATAAATAGTGTGCTTGAATTAAATGTATTTTTATCAGTTTATACATTTAAAGTCACCATAAAAGTTGTAACTGTCTTTTCTTCTACATGGTCACATATCTGAGTGAAGTGGTTTCTGGAGTAAGAAACAAAGTGTTGGATGGGCCTTGATTCGTTCCTCGGGAATTGATTGGCTCACTGGAAGTTGAAGGGGTAGAAACTGCCTGGCCATTGGAGAATCAATATGGCCCCACCCTAGGGGTGAAAGTGTCATCAAGAAAAGAGGATGCACATGGACAAATCATTCATAATAAGGAAAAAATATAAACGCAATAGTCTTTAAAATGGTAAGAGTAGTTAATTTTGAGTTTGTGGTGACTTTAAGGTACGAATTATTACATATAAACTCTTCCATAGAACTAGTGGACTGTCACGGTATTGTTATAGGGTTCAAATAGGCAAAATGACAATATATTAACAAAACAACTATGCAATATTAATAACAGGACAAAAAATGAGTCTACCTCAACAGGTGGTATCCAGTGGGCAGTATCAAGCAATGAGAATAGTGTGTGAATTTTAGGGACAAGGTTGTACAACAGCACCATCTGCTGTTGTGGATGATGAATTGCATAAGGGGTAAGACTGCAGTTAATAATTTAGCTACAAAAATAACGCAGACAATTGTAAGATTACACAGCTTTTACTTTGGTTATATGTAGTACAAAATTTTACAGTTAATAAAATCACACTTCAAAAGTCTTCACATTTTCATTGTTATGCTTTTAACAAGCTTTAAAATTGTGTGTATTGTGGCTTTTCTTAGCAAGTTCCCTTAAATATAGAGTCCAGTAACACAAAGTTATCTCTTAAAAATTGTCATACAGTCACATATATGAAGGGAACAATACATGCATAACAATGATCCCATCTGAATGTCAGTAGTAGTGATATATGCTACATTTTTCAAAGTAAACGAAAATCACCAGAACGTTTCATTAGAACGGTAGACAGTGTCTGGGTTCAAACAGTCCAACTCTTGTTAACAGACTGACATTCAAGGCATTAAGTAATATAATCAATATCAGCACTTTAAAGTACTTGAAAGATTTTCCAAATGGAGGCATTTATTGCTGTAACGCTTTTGACAGGTTTCTTAGAGTTAATCCCCCGTCTAATGCGACCATTAGTGCATTTTATACAGGAGAACGAACCGTAAGTGCGGATGTAACGGGTGTCTAATGCAACAACGCTACCTTGTGTCCTTTCACTGCAACAGTTTTTACAAAGTGACAGTACAAGGAATAACCTTTTGGCAACTAAAAATGTATTTTAAGAGCCTCATATATATAAAATAACTGTTTAATCTGTTTATTTTTCATGTGCATGCGAACTTGCATGTGTTTGAAAGCAAGGAGCATAAGTCAAAAAGTCTTTTTGTCAACTTTTCAGTTTTTTTCACTTGTTGCACAAGGTTAACACATTCAATGACGATCTAAACTATCTAAACATCTTTACTTAAAATGTAACAGGGCTGGAAGGATTAAAAGATCTTTACATAATTGCACAAATAAGTGTCACACTGTATTTAACACCCACACAAATTCTTTATCCGCAAATACATGCTTTTCTAAACTCTACATTGACTCTATATATTATATGGCTTCTGTGCTGGATAAACTCAGATCAGGTTTGTTACCTGACCTGGAGAGATTCCATTACCCACAATTCTTTGCAACCAGCACCTTGTATCTTTGAAGCCTTCCAGTGAGTGGACCGATGTCTGCTAGTGCTATACATGAACACGTCGCCCAGCAGAGCTCATTAAAAACACACGTATAGTGCTTTTACCCTAACGGATTCTCTACAATACAATTATGCAGACAATTTTTAAACCAGTGTAAGGACACGATGGATATGCTGTATACAAGACACTTGTTAACACAACAAAAGAGACACAGTCTATAATACAAACAAATTGCTGACTCGCTAATTCAGAAATACTGATATCGACTTTCACTATTTATAAATACGTAAAAATGTCATTATCTAAGCCTTCAGCAGCAAGCATTTTAAAACGGCTTATGCAGTATCCGTGTAGATATTTTACGAAAACGTATCAAGACAAAACCATTTATTTTTCATTCATAATCTTTTGAAACGAACCGACCTACCACGATTATCACCACACGACAAATGAAAATGTTTCTTATTAGGATTCCACCATGAAGTGAACCAATCAAATCTCTCAAACCTCCATCGCTCCATCTGGACTTGAGGGGCTCGTCCCGCCCCAGAGTCTGATTTTGTGGCTCTATGATGTGTTAAACCAGCAGATTGTTTGTGGCCACAACTGAGTCCCACCGGATGAACATTTCAGCTCACCGTAGCTATGGCTACACCAGGGAACATTTGAAGATGCTGTGCTTTTTTGAGCGCTTTTCGGAAATCTTCACTGGCCCTCCGCCATCTGTATGACCACCATCATTCTAGTAAATACAGACAGGGACATAACAACATAAAAAAACCCTCAAAATGCTCAAATTTTAGTTCAACAATAAGGTACAATATGCAATGCTATATATATATATATTTTACAGCTACATTTTTGAAATATGAAACACCCAAAAGGACATAAAAGGTTGTTAAAATGTATTCTTGTGGTATACAACATGTAAACAGTAACAAACGTTGCTATGCAACAACAACAATAATAATAATGATTAGCCGAGATGCTGCGCAGTGATGCTAACAGCAGGTTGGCGAGGGTGTCACAGCTGTGTTTTATCCCGGCCAATCAGCATTCAGGCTGGAAATGTCTGCTTTTAGAAGGTACAGCTATGCAACGTGACTTACCATTTTCCTATTGAGTCGGGCCATAATGTCTCTGGCAAGGGTGAAAAAAGCTTCCTCTACGTTTATGCTAGTTTTTGCACTCGTTTCCAAAAACTTGATCCCGTAATCTATTGCCAACTGAAACAAAATTTAAATATGAAAAATATAATGAAAATTAAAAATGACAACAGTCTTAAACTTAAAATATTGACTGAAAAAAAGAGATGTTGATTTATGGATATAAGCTAGATAAGCAAATATGTACGATAAGCAAATCACATTTCATTTAAAACCTAGCTACTAAATTATAGTTAGGTAAAATCATAACATTTTGGAAATGTTTTACCTTCTCTCCTCTTTCTCTGGACACTTGTCTTCTGTCGTTCATGTCACATTTGTTACCGAGAATCATCCTCTCCACATCGGATGACGCGTGCTAAAACAGCCAGAGTTTAGATTCATTCAAGTTACACAATATTAGTTAAAATACATACATGTCACGAATTTAAATAAATGATCAAAATTAAATAAATAAATAGTATAATAAACTGTGAATGAATGGATGAATGGATAAATTAATGATCAAACTGAGGTTATTGCATTTACATGTATTCATTTGGCAGACGCTTTAATTCAAAGGGACTTACAGTGAATTCATAGTATACATATTTTTATCAGTACTTGTGCTCCCTGGGATCGAACCCACAATCTTTGCGCTGCTAACACAACACCCTACCAGTTGAGCTACAGGAACACTATATTAATTCAACAATCTAAATCAGCATAACTTGTGTGTGAATATAAACTAGCATTGTTGCAACTTACCTCCTCAATATTACGAATCCAGTTTTTTATGTTCTCAAATGATTTTTCACTGGTGATGTCATATACCAGCATAATGCCCTGAAAACGCAGCAGAATATCCAATTTTACCATCTTAATACATAAACTGTGTACATGAAAGTGTTCATACATAAAAGAGTCTTACCATGGCCCCTCTGTAGTACGCAGTGGTGATCGTTCTGAATCTTTCTTGTCCTGCTGTGTCCCTGTCAATCAACCACAGAAAGTTCATAGAAACAGATCTCACAGGGACCGGTGACGTGCAAAACTCATCCTCGCTTTCCCGTTTCTTCCTTCCTTTGTTATTTTGCAGACTTCACACTCGTCTGCAGTGAATCCCACCCTTTAGTCTTTCCTGAGGTTTTACATAAACATCCTGCAGCTTGTGCAAACAGACAGGAGTGGCATATACAACACTACTGTCACCACGTCCCGGCCTTCATTAGTCATGCAAGTTGTTGACAGGGTGGGTGAGAGTGATGACTGCTAACAGGAAGTGCAGAGACCGTGTATGATGTCATTTCCTTCTAACTTAGCAATTATGATGACCATGGATCTTTACAAACATCAGTAACGGTTTTAGAAAGGCAATATTCTCCTATCCGTGACTGTTAAAACACTTTTAACGTGACACTTTTCAGCGTAAATAAATTCAGAACACAGTTGAGGTTGAACACTAGAAGTGTTGGCAAAACCAAAGACAAGCTAATTTCAGGTCACACGGAAATGAAAATGTGCCTCTGCAATATTACTGGTCCATTCGAAGCACATGACCTGCACTAATCCAAGGTTAGCCTAGCTTTTCTCCATTCAAACATTTTTTCTACTCAGAAAGTTTACGTGACTTTCGGAAAACAGTAATGAAGTAAGAAATATTTCGCTAAATGCAACAAAGTTCTATAAACCTTTGAAACGTAAGTAAAATAAAATCAACACTTACCATATCTGGAGTTTGATTCTCTTCCCATTTAGCTCGATCGTTCTGATTTTAAAATCGATTCCTGGCAGCGGAAGAAAAAAAAACTACAGTCAGTCAGAGATACGCGGCGACACGTGGAATCAATGACATCATCAATGTTGCCCTGTGGTGAGTTTAATGAGCCTTTATCAGTTCCTGGTGCTAACCGCTTCTTTAACCATCTATCCCTGCTGGCAACCCAAAATTACTTTGTGCTAATGAACTAGTTTAAAATCTATTTGTTCTGTGTTCTTGGTATCAGAACTGTCACGGTTATTTTGTGGTGAGGAGAGATGTGTTTGTCCGTTTGTGATTCACTTTCAATTTCTCACAATAAGTTAATGGTTTCTCACAACATGCTCCATTAAGCTTTTCATTTAAGAAGAGACTTATATCTTAATATAACCAATCAAGGTGTGGCAAAATGTCAACTTATTGAATAAATATGTTAGCGGTATGTTACAAAACAACTTTTCCTGTATCATGCATTTAAACAAAACCAGCAAAACATATTGTGAAGGCACCAACTTGCCAATCACATTAAGTGGTGTGGTGTAGTGGTAAAATATCTGGGATTGTAACTGAAAAGCTGTAGGTGTGAACCTCACAAGGGCTGATACATGAGCTGTCACCGTCGTGCCCTTGAGCAAAGCAATAAACACCAGGATGAGCCGGTGGAAATGTAATTAGCTTGAGGTACGAATGTCAACAAATGACAAATTAGTTAAAAGTTAAATGCAAGTACGTTGATCACTAGTGTCCAACCTTCCAAAAAGGTCCATACAAAACAGACAGCAGTCCAAGACGTGGTCAAACTGACCCACCTGAGGCCACAGCTGAACCTGAGATCATTGGTGGAGACCACACTTGCCTTAGCGATGGGCTACAAGGAACATCGACAGACATTATGCGGAATCACACCCAGCCTAAATCTACCTCATTTAATTAGACAGACTGAACCGGTTGCCAAGTTTCACAGAAAATCATCATTCCCAGTCGTGACCCGATTCTACCTGACAGACAGACTCCTGTCAGATCTTTCACACCAATCTTGTGACTGCCTACAGCATCCGGAAAACACCCATACCCAGCAGCTATATACTTCTAAATACCTAAGAAGCTTTTAAACCATGAATGCTAACATACATCAACTATTTCTTTAAGAATTACTACAACTCTCACAAGAGTCACAAGAAGTTCAGTAGGGCTGTTTGGAGAACGCTGAGGGAAACATGCGGAGTGGCCACAACTGGGGTCATTCGTATCCTGGCACAAGTAACAGATGCCACTCAAATGCTCGGCCGCATTGGCGGAAGAATGCTGAGACGGAATGAGTAAATGTCACGAGACCACGATGCCGTTTCAAACAGTACAGCCCTCTGTTCACGGTCAAGTGTACTACTATGAGACTGCAGTTCTGAGCCTGCACAAAGACACTGTACTTTCCTGATATCAGTGTTTTATGCAAAGTGACCATTATTGCAAATTCTGACTGAATTGTTGTCTGTTCTCCTTTTCCCACAATACACCTGCATGAGGGGCAGCAAATGCCAGAAAACTCCAAAAGTTGCAAGATACCATCACAAAGGGTGTGGGGGTGTTGACGTTTTAATCAGATGGAAAAACTGACAAAGGAAATGACTAAACTCTCTGTGTGAGCGGACTCAAGACATATCCACACACACACACACAAACACACACACATCCATTGTGCAACGCAATTAAAACAGATATTTATGCTTGTTTAAAGTTCCTCCAACACATCTTTTCCTTATGATATCCCTAATGTAAACCTCAAATTTAAGTTTAACCTGTTAATGTTATCATAAGGTAACGCATCATACTTCACATGCTGTCATCAGGTGGCAAACAGTATCTGGTTATGAGCAACTGTGTGCTGTCATCATTTCACATGTGATACCCTCATATGTAAGGCAAATAACAGGAGCACAGCAGCAGAGCTCATGTGTAGCTACTGTATGATCTGAAAGGCTGTTACAGAATCAGGTTTGAGAAGATAAAAGTAGATTCAGCTGTGGTCAGCAGAACGAAACTAACACCTTTAGAGAACCAACACAACACAAACACATATTGATCTATCTATTGATCTATCTATCTATCTATCTATCTATCTATCTATCTATCTATCTATCATCTATCTATCACACACACACACACTTTCTATTTGTAGATTGTTTAACACACACAATGCATTTTTATCTGTGATCTATTTTCCTTGTTAGATCTGTACAGCAATCCGAACAGTTTTTGCCTAAAGGCCCCTGCATCTTCCAAACACCCAGATGTTTAATATTTTAATGACAAAACCATAACAATCCGCTGTTTTCTGACGACCTTTAACCCAAATAAAACTAATACCTTCGTTGTTTACGTGTTAATGCATCGGAACTCTAGGACACTATTGTCCTTGCATGCGGGACCCATTCAATACCTTGTACCCAGATTGCCGGTGAACTGACCGATTGTGGAGATAAACGTGGTATTAAAGGCGTCCTCGCTGAATCTGAACAGGAGACATGTCTTTCCCACTCCGCTGTCCCCTATTAGCAAGAGTTTGAAAAGATAATCGTAGGTCTTCGCCATTGACCGAGCCGGTGTTCCCTCTATGTATAGCAGCGTGCACCGCTTCCCTTGTTCATGGTACTGACACTGACTCCCAAACCATACGCTCGGGTACGGGGGCGTGGCCTCGTCGGGTGACGTCGATTACGTAGCGCTTGCGTGATTGGTCAGTGTAGTTTCCAGGAGGACGCTGTTAGACGCAGCAGTCAAATAGTTAACAATAGTTAACAATAGTTATTTGTGTCTCGGTATTTGTGTGAAAGGCAGGATATACAGCCGATTTCTTAATCGTTCACTTAATTTTAATATCTATTCGATAACAGTTTTCACAAAAATACTTCTACACAGGTTATTGTAGTGGAAGTTCACTTTCACAAGTTGTGACTTGGGTCAAAAAAATGATCCATGACTCGGTCTGATCCGAAAACGATCAAAAACGATCATCAATAAACTGAAATTCTGGACAAAAATGAACTGATGACAATCTCATCTGATCCTGTGGGATGTTGTTTAATACTTATGGATATGTGACTGAATTGGCTCGGAAATATGATACATATTCTGTTGGCATTACATTGGTGTTTAAAGGTTTATTCAAATAAGCTAAATTTAATATTCAATAGCAAACAAAGAACGTAATAATAATAATAATAATAACACATAAATCTCGTTGCACTTTGAATACAATGACTACAGCCATTACACTATATAGTCAGTGACTACAGACTAACATTTTATAGCTCTGTGCATTGTACAGAAGATACATTTATATATTAATATATGTAGATCTTACTTAGTCAATGTTACAAGACTTTCAACCAGCATAACAACATACAATGTTTTTGTAAAGCACCCGCGTTTAAATGCATTTGGTCTGTCTGCTATTTAAAAAATGTACAACCACCAGGGGCGCTAGTCGAAATATCTGCCAGTCACAAAATACAAATGGTGCTGGTTTAGTGATCAAAATAAGTAACAAAAATAAACAGTGAAAAGTCACTAAGTAGGTTGAACTAAACGTGTATGTATTACTTTCTGTAGCTATAAGACACCGCAGGAGTCTTTCCTCCTTTAATAATAATAAACCTGCCGTAGGGTTGCCAGTAATTGATAAATTAATCACAAATACTTATACGCATTTATTATTATTATTATTATTATTATTATTATTACTGTCATTATTATTATTATTATTATTACTGTCATTATTATTATTACTTATCAAATAAATGGCGATTGTCATTTTCTATATATGAGCTTTACACACATTCTGTACTACATAACATTACTATTATAACATTTCGTTATAATAGCAAACACGCCGTTAAATATAAGCGATGTTAAGCAATGCAACCGCGCGGTAATGTTCAGTAAACCCCAGTGACGCAGATAGTGTTGATAAAAGGGCATGAATCACGGGTTTACAGCGGATCAGGTCTGGGCATGTCTGCCGCTGAGATCCCATATGAGCCGCGCGTGGCAACCCGACGGACAGCGTGTAACGCTTCAGACTCGAGCGCAGCAGCCGCGGTGATACGCATGTGAAGATCATCCATTAATAACAATGCCTGTAAGTGTTTGCTGGTATTCACCAGTCGTCGATTATAACGTTAGATAGTTCACTTAAACTTGCCTTTCGTCCGATCGCTTTAATACAGTCAGTTACTGTTTGTTTTAGGCAAGTTTAAGTTACGCACGGAACGGACGGGGCCTAATGTTTGGTTTTGCACGTGTTGTGTTTAAACTGGTGCGGTGGTGAAGCTTAAAAAACAATAGAGGAAAACGTGTGTGTTTATTGTGTTTTTCGTAACAAAACATTGTGTTTAGTGACAATAACAACCATTAAAATGGCTATTCTTGGTAAATATTCTTCCTTTGGGTAAGGAAGCATTTGGATCTATTTATTATATATGCTGTATGTATAATGTGTTATAATGTCGTACGTCAATTTTACACGACGTAAGACGAGCAGTGACTTGTGGTTTTGTGTAGTTGTGTTACTGTAAAATGTGCAACGTGTAAATGTTCATGTTTACAGATGAACGATTGTGGATTTTGTAACTCGATGTGCTTTAATACTATTTGATAGAAACTCATATATTTATGTTTATAATAATTTTGATATCTTTACTGTATTACTGTAACAGCTGGCCAAAGATCTGCTCAACCCGTCCTTTGATTTTGAGAGGAGACAGCACAAAAAGAAACGACTGGTGCAGAGCCCTAACTCGTACTTCATGGATGTAAAGTGTCCAGGTATTAAATCTGCACCTTTTGCTTGTTTAATACATTGTTTGCACGTTTTAAGAACTGTCTGTTTTATCTCCATGCAGGTTGCTATAAAATCACAACTGTTTTCAGTCATGCGCAGACGGTTGTGTTGTGTGTGGGGTGTTCAACAGTGTTGTGCCAGCCCACCGGTGGGAAGGCCAGGTTGACTGAGGGTGTGTGTGTGTTATTATCTACACTATCTATTGCATTTTGTGGCCAGTTAGGGAATCTAACCACCATGTTTCTTGTTTGCAATAGGTTGCTCTTTCAGAAGAAAGCAGCACTGAGGAGAGCGGGACAGGAATAATGCTTTGAATACAAAGAAATTGTGCTATTCTGCGTGTCTTTTCATTGATTGCAATGAATGAATGAACTTCAAATGTGATTTTGTGTGATTCATGGCAGGTTCTTCTACCATGTTATCATAACAGTTTTCTGAATAAAGTTTTCTTCTGCATGATACAACCGATGTCAGTTTATGTTATTTATACAAAATTGTGATATTTATTCTTTCATTTCTAGGACATTTAAACAACCTTTAAAGTCACCTGAATTTATTTAACCTTGCTTACACCAGTTTGTTGTATATGTTAAGGATATTGTTATCTCAAGACTCCGGTATTAGTTAACATTTTTAATGTTATATTAACAGGCTACTGTCCAGGGCTTGTTTCCTCATAGGGTGGCAAGAAGTTAAAGTCACTATTATTACATTTGGCTAATGCACACTAATGTAAACAAGGGGAATGTAATGTTTTATTTGTGACAGGACAGGATGGACAACTATATTTTAACACAAATAATCACTTTGACTGCTGCACATCTGATAAACATACAAAACGCACTGCAAACAAATAAATTACATGCAAAAATTAACATTATAATTGGTAATAAATGTCATTTTCTCAACAACAGTTAAAATTGAACCCAAATGATTTCATTGAAGGTCTTAATAATAGTCATGACGGTAGCTGCAAAACATTCAACATAAGATCTTTAAGAACGAAAACAAGATTGTGGCAAGAAACTGGTCCATCCCTTAAGGCTTCAGTATAGGGAAAATTCTTGCCGAGTGTATTTCTTAAAGAGAACTGAAGTTTACACTTAAAAACACATGCCACACAAATGTTCCAATTAAACGGGACATTCACTGAGTTTGGCATTGTACTCCTCCATGCCTGGGGCCTTCGTCTTCCTCGTAGGCCTCGCGACTGTGGTTTCGTTTTTGGTTTCCAAAGTCCATTTCACAGAGGTCAACTTCCTCCATATCGTCCGACACCATGATGTGCTCTCTGACCGGAAGTAACCGTTCCAGGTCGGGCAGCATGTGTTCAGGTAACCAGTGTTTCTCGGGGAACTCAATCTGACAGAACAAATACTTGTAAGATGTCACTGTTCCATTACTAGTCGATCATCGCTTGAGACAAATGTCATATAAAAGTGTATTGTCCAATATATATATTGTCCATAACTTTTCCATGTGATTGTTTGTTTAACTGAACTCAATGAACCAAGCTCATAACTTACCTCAAACTTTATAATGAGAAGACCTTTCTCAAACGGTTCCCTGTAGACAGGCATGCCCTCGTGATGAATACATTTAAGGTCATTTGGTTTTATTACCTGACCTGAAAAAAAACAACAACATTAGCTAACTGATAAATTCAACTTTAAGAATTCTTTAATAACTTAAGCATGAGAAATACCCGGAGGTGAATGAACGATGAGTGTTCGGTCATCCAGCGTACGGATGGTCTTCTTAAACCCACAGAGCGCTTCCACCAGCTTGATCTTCATCTTCATGATCAGGTTATCATCTTGCCTTTGGAAAACAGGATGTTCCTTTAGGTCCAGGCTGATTATGACATCACCAGGCTCCAGTTCTGGTTCCTGATCACCTTCGCCGTGGAATGTGATTTTTTGGCCGTCCTTCATTCCTGTCCCAAAAGCAACAATTGGAACGCCTTTTCCAAATAAGTTGAAAACAATGGAAACCTGAAGTTGGTGCCCACCTACCTTTGTCGATGTGGACTTCCAGAATTTTCTTCTTGCGTTCCACTTTGCGTCCGTTGCAGTTCTTGCAACGGTCCTTGGAACTGAATGTCTCTCCTTGCCCTTGGCAGTCCGAACACATGCTCTGAATCTGCTGGATCATTCCGGGTCCAATCTGTTGGACCTTGACCTGCACACCCCTTCCTTTACAGGTGGAGCATTTTTCAAGCGTGCCCTTCTTGCCTCCATAGCCTGCAGATAGAAAGATCTTAGAAGATCCAAGGAGGCCAGACAATGGACAGTATATTCAGTCCTACAATAATAAGTTTTCTTACCGTCACATTTCTCACAGATAACGTTTTTCTGAAGGCCAAGTTTTCTGGTTGAACCATTGTACAGTTCCTCTAGTGTGACTCCAAGTTGGTGAACAACATTTTTACCTAAATAAAGGGAAATAAATACCATGTTACTTGGCTACCAACATGGCTAATTTCTGCTAAAATGTTGGTCTATAAACAACATTTTCATCCACTTGTTTATATTCATCCATTATTATTTGTTGACACTTATTAGTAGTTTTCCAACCCTATACTTCAATACATAACGCAATGTGTACTTTAAACCAACTGTAAGGTTATCAAACGTCACAGAAGCCCACCGCCACCAGGGGGGGCAAATACGTGACCCACCTTTTCTTTCTCTCTGCATTCTGCCTCCGCCCCCAAAGAACATGTTGAAAATGTCCATGGGAGATGAGAAACCCCCTCCTCCCGTGCCCCCCTCCTTGATGGCTTGTTCCCCACCTTGATCGTAAAGGTCCCTCTTTTTAGGATCTGACAAGACCTCGTAGGCTTGTGATATGAGTTTAAACTATGAACAGAAACAATCCCAGTATGAGCTTCAAAAGATATAATGCAGTAATATAACATTTTCCCACTATTTATCCTGCATTTATGTTTACATTTATTAAACTTTAAAATGTTTTATAATAAGTTTCCTTGTGTTAAAACTTAATGCTTGTCCAAAATGTATTCATATTTGTTACCATTAAGACAAATGCCTTACATTTACTCATTGTTTGTTAACATGAATACACCATAGGTTAATACAACCATGGTGTTGTATTAACCTATGTATTAAATGCATTTGCTATGTATTAAATGCATATGCATGCAAAGCAGGTTGTAACTTAAAGTAACCGAGCCCTCTGGACTCTTCCAGAACTTCCTGTTGTTTCTGTCCGACGTGAAACATGAGATTGTGCTTCGACACATGAACTTACTTTCTCGCCCTCGTTCGGGTTTTTATCCGGGTGATATTTCAGGGCAAGTTTGCGATACGCTTTTTTAATCTCATCCACGGACGCTTTGGGATTGACGCCCAGAAGGTCGTAGTAACCAGTTTCTCGAACCATCTTGAGCTATTGAGACACAACATACAGTATTAACAGCCAAACACATGCAATTCACCATTTAAATCATATATAACAACAACAACAACAATCGTGCAGCTAGACGTTTTACGACAATAGTTTTACAGACACGTTTTGCGACAAACTGCTAGCAACCAGAAACGGGCAGCTTTTAATACAACATCCATTAAAACTACAAGTTATATTAGCATGTTTTTCTACAGATCGCCTCTACTAAAGCCTCGTGGTTGTTTTTAAGGGTTTAAAAGTGTGATGGTACTCATACCAGTAAACAGAAAGGAAAAGCCGGCTCGCGGTTCTCCGAGTTAGTTACTCTCTCTTTTCCTGTT
>JBAJNP010002859.1:33516-44275 GCA_036877545.1 Yasuhikotakia modesta | reverse complement strand
TGTAATTCTGTAATTGATAAAGACATGATAAAAAAGTTTCCAGCACATTTTTAATGTGACTCTACATAGCAAAATGGAAAAGAAAAGGTGGAAATCTGTTCTTTTGAATAAAAATCCCCAGGGACAGTATCTGAAGAAACACCCACTATATTATGGAAAGACTACAGCGATATTTATTTTTAACAATTCTTTTTAATTTATGCAGTGTTCAGTTGCACCTTGCTTAAAGAAAAATAGAGGAAGCGTTGGAGCATACCACTTTATACGCTGTAGTGTGCACACATGCGTGATCCCTCAGGTGTTAATTCTGCATAAAATGTTGAATACTTTTATCACAATGAATTCTGGGTAACAGAAAGCAGTTCTGCTGGGTCTTGCCCTCTCTGGCTTAGGACCAGAACACAACTCAATTCCAATTTATACCAAATTACACGGGCAAAAATGTACATGAATGCAGGGAAATTAATTACTATTTTTCATTTGACCAGACGTCATAAGGTTTTGTACATATTGCTGCTTACTCTGTCCAAAAACTTCCACCCCAACATAACGCGCTTGTTTAATTAACATTATTTTGTCTTTTATGTGCCATTTGCAGTAGGTTTATCTTGGATGACTGCTATTTCCCCATAAGAGCAGCTGTTTTAATGTGAATTGTATAAAGAAAAGACTTGATAAATAGCTTTAGTCTGTTAGACTGTAATCCACTTTCTATTGGCCCAATGTAACAATGGCCATAATTTAGTAGTTCACTTGCTACAAAGTGATTTAAATTCAAACATCTTTTATAGATTTTATGTTAATAACCAGACAAACTTTGGCAAATCCATGAATTAGTTCTTCAGACATTTGTTTTATACTAAGCTGGCATCCTAAAAAAACGTGATTACTAGATAGACAAAACCCAAAAGCTGTGTAGAGTCAGGCAATCAGATTAGATTTTGTCAGATTAAGAAACTACTTTCCAGGTTTGGAAAAATATATGCATCAGACAATCAGGCATCAGACAGGGTGCCAAGCCCACTGAAACTGATTGTTAATGAAGAGTAAAAGTGGTCCCAGACTAAATGACTAAATCTCCAAATGTGTCTGATTAGAATTTGGATTATTATTAGAGAGGGAATCACAGGCTATGATTATGAGTCAGACAGTGGGTACATTAGTGACAGCCATTAGCCATTAGCTGGGATCATCTGATGGGTGACAGCCCATCGAGGTCACATGTTACAGGGGGTTACGTTTTACAGATGATATTATAAAGTGCTTCCCCTTTAATCAAATGAGAAAAAACAACATACTGCCCATGCTTCATGGTAACAGGGTTTATTTATAGTTCCCAAACCCAAATGACCAGTTGGTTTAATTTAATAGCAGCCAATAGGATTATACACAAAAACAAATTACCTAAGTGGTTCTATCGGGCAACCAAAATCTTTAACAATAATGGAAACCATGGACATGATGTCTGGCTGTATTATTTCATTACTGCACTTGGCCTCTGCATCTGTTGGGCAGTTACAAAAAGGACATGATTGCTGTGTTTGAAACCACTCACTCGTCTCAGACGCTCATGTCAAATACCATGCGTTGAAGAGTACCATTTTCATCAGAAACATTACACTTATCCTGTGTTTTACAAATGTTGCAGTACTTGTACTGTATAGTAGAACAAAACAACAGCTTGTTGTGGTTATTTGCTACATATATTTATTATAGATTAAATAACCTGTTAGCTCAACTGGCAGAGCATTGCATTAGCACTGCAAAAGGTTGTGGGTTCAATCCCAGGGGAAGGCAAGTCCTGATTAAAATATTGTGTAAATGTTAAAAATAACATAAACAAAAGAAAACACACTTTGTAAACATATAAGGAGTTTTTAAACTGATTCAGTCAGAGGTTGTGTCATACTGGAACATGGGAAACAGTGAGTGAATGAGTGTACATTTGATGTGCAGTGGGTAAAAAGTAGTGAACAAATGTTGGTAATGTGTTCAAACTTCAAAACCACCCTTTGTAGTGCACTGTATTGACCATGGGGGCAATTTCCAAAGCTGGACAGCTGTGTTCACACTTGGCCCAAATAGACAAATGGCTCTTGCAAAAAAAAAAGAAGCAAACAGCCCCACTTCCTTTCACATTCACACGCATCATCCTCAATTAGTCAATCAGATCCCAGATCCTTTTGACAGGGGGAGGGGTGCAAGTGCTGCAAAGGTAAACATTCACACCTACTGCAGGACTCCAGATGCCTTTGCATTGAGATGAGAGGACACCATTTGCTGCTTCTTTTCTTCAATACTGCTCTGTTGTTCTGTGACCTTACATGATGACAGCCATGGCATTGAAGGAGTTTCTTCAATAAAATTGGTAAAATGACTGAATTTAATACATTTGTAGACTGTGTGTTATTAACCATGCAACAGATCTTGGCCTGAGAGTGTGGTCAGTGGTCTGAGGGGACAAAATGGTGTCCTCTCAATTGGGTGACTACAGCATTTGATCAGATATCAAGGAAAGCCTTCAACCAATACATGAGACCCACCGCATGCTTATAGATGTAGCTCTGAATTATTTTCCTCTTTGAAAGAGTTGTGCTCGTGACATGTTGTTTTTATCAAGGATTGTAATTATACTTCAGCCTTAATATCTCAAAGCTTGTCACACCCTGGCAATGCTTGCCAACCGCAATCCGAAATAACTCTGTCCCTCCAACTTAATGAATAACAAGTACTAGGCCATAAACTTGTAGTCATCCTCTATCCAATCACAATGTCTTGAGTAATTAAAATGATTAGCTTAATTAGCTACATTTGACTACAGGACATGGCCATATGGTGGAGCAAAACAAAGATGGGAGCTAATTAAAGTTAAAATAATGCAGGTTTTAATTAACTCAACCCTTAGGCATCAACATTTTCAAATTTATCCAAGCTGATAATTAAAAAGTCCTCTTGCCCAAGCAACATTTCTTCTCTGAGCTAATTAAATCTGGAAATGAATTAGCAACATGACGCTCCAAATATTAATTCCTGCTAGAAGATGACTTCACTTTCTAATGAAATTAATTAGGTGCACTGGACTTTCAATCAGACTCAGGCTGTGTCCGTGAGCACAGACCCCATGCAATCAAATACTGGGCTACGGGGCCCCAGGGTGGAAATTTACAATTGTAATGAACACTCTTTAACTGTGTGCCTCCCTTAATATACCAAATGAACATGTAGATCTACTTATGCCAAGGGCATCCCGTGTTATGCCAGAACATTAGTAGCAGCTAGTTAAAATGACTTTTAAAAAATGAAAAAACCCTTTTTCCACCATGTTCTGTGGGCACTGATGAAAGCCCTCATGACACTTTTTTTGTCTGTGCTGTGTGTGTCTGTTAACACATGCATGTTTGCATACACAGGACAGGACATGTGGGTCACTCTAAGGGGGGCCCTGAGCAGCGACCCAACTAACCGAATGTCCTCAGTGGGCTGAGGTAAGCTAACATTTTCTAAAAGTTCTCTCAATGTGTTTTAAAAAATGTTTTTCTAATGACATTAGTAGAACGTTATTCTAATGTTATATATCCTATATACTATATATCATAAAATATATAAGTATTGTATAGAAAATATATAGTGGAAAAATGTAAGTAGTGGAACATACAGAAAAATGCTACAGAATTTTACAATATTGGAAAAACGTTCCTATAACCAAGCTGTTGGTAATGTTAATGTTTTCAGTGCTCCCAAAACTTTCAAAATAACTATACATTCCTACAACCGAAAATTGTAGCTGGGGAGAGACACCCCGCCCACTACTGATGTGAACAAAGACCCCATGTCTGTGTATCAATCACTCCTCTGGAACAACACAAGGGCATCTGTTTGGTTCATGTATTAACCTGTACTGGATCTCAGGTGACAAAGGGTCTTAACCACGGGTTCCAGGGCCCCCCTAATTACTCTCATTATTCTATCATGATCAAATACAATACTGTAAGAATTAAACAGAGACAGAACACTACAACGATAGACAACAATAGAATATTTTCCTTTTGTCACAACTCTAAACAAAATCCGGCTCTAGCACAAGGGTCTGTTAAAATCCACTTCTTCCTTTATCTAAGTTGTATTAAAGAAACATTAATGGACAAGTTAAATCTGTATGTTTGGTTCTGGTATTTATATATATATATATATATATATATATATAAGAGAATTTAACAATGGCACATTGGAAGGCTAAAACACATGAGAAATCAATAAAAATTGGTGTGTATGTGCTTTATAAAATCTCTCTAAACAAACTTCATTAGCTCACAGATAAAGAAGCTAATTAATTGAGTTGTTATCAGGGCTTATTCTGCTTTAAAAACAGCATGAGACGATGCCATCATTCGTGAGACGTCTTCTTTGGAAGGGCATCATCAAATGCAAATTCTCCTGTTTGTGAAGGGGTGACTTTTACAAGCGCGGACATGAATAAACTATTTGACGACACCATATTCCAGCACAAGACATAGGCCACTCTGTTCCTTTCCCCTTTCATAGCTTCAGACCACAGATTTGCATAGATACGATCTCCAGATTTAAATTACAATTTAGACTCATTCCGGAAAGGCGTCACTGTATCAGGCATTGCTTATCTTTATACTGAGTCTCCAAGAGGACAAATTGGATGTCTCTCAAGGATTCCTTTGAATTTATCACCCTTTTTGAGTGTTGTTTTATTACATTTGCCATCAGTTGAACCGTGAATCAATTTAGCGACACAATGCACACACCCAGCTGCTAAGCAAATAGCTAGATGACAAGACAATATTTATTCAAGATTGTGCATGATTTATGGAAGGCCTTTGTGTTTTTCACCTAAGCTTATGTCTAATAATTGCCTGCATTCTTGGCCAATTGTAAGCTAGCTCATCTAGGTGTTATCCATCACAGTGGCAGACACACAATTGCAGTGCCCAACACAAAGAGCATGACCCCCTTAATGTGCTTTGTCAAAGTAATCAGCTTCGAAATAATGGAGTCCTGCTTATCCATCCTCTGAAATGTTATCTAGGGACAGCCTACTGTGAGACCTTATTTTGTAGCTCCACTGACTATAGAAACTACATCACTTGAGACCTGAAAATAATAGGAACGTATTTTGGTTTTTGAGACTGCGTGAAAACAGCATTACATTTGTCTTTGCTTTACAGCCCAGGAAAAAGGTTTTTGCTCAGAGATTGAGCTTTCATTGTTTAGGAGACTTGGAATTCTCAGTTATGTTTCATTTAAGTACCTGAGTAACTGTCTTACATGTTTCTCCTAAAAGTTATTAAAGAGGCATGTTTATTAAAAAGCATCTTGGCTAATCTCATTGGCTAAGTTCTTTTTTTTTACATTAAGTTTCTGGTCCATTTATTTTCAATCCACATTATTTTTTTATTATTATTTTTAATGACATTGAAAGTGTCCCTCTTTTGCATACAGACCTTTAAGACATGTTCAAAATTGAAATAATTGTGTTTACAGTGATCTTCCACCACAGCTAAGTCAACACAAGCATCAAACAATTCCGTAGAGCGACCGCTGTTTGATTTAGCGATGTTTAATTATTAATGCATTCTGGTGGCAAATTTGATCCGTTTGGCAAATAATTTCAGATACCATTATGCTGCGTGTTGACAAGCATAGCAACAATCTGAGAACTTCTGTTCACGCTGAGTGCTGTGAAGCTAAGATAACACACAAGATCTAAGAATCGGACCTACAAGAAGCTAATAAAATGTGATCTATTCTGAGACATTCGTGAATTTCAAATTAAAGGTACAACTGGCCTTAAATGTGCCTCTCACAAACAGAATATTTACATCAGTCAGTATGCATGTAAAGTGCCATTGGAAGTGAGCATGAAGCATGTTATTCCCCACATCAAAGACACACCACAAGCCCAACAGTCATTTAGGTCCCAGGGAACCAGTTCCTCTCACATCACTGCTCACACTTATGCTTAGCTTCCTATGCTTAAAGACCATTAAAATGGAAAATATCTTACAGATGCCCTTTCTGTCCGATGTTCATTATTTAGGACACTCTCCACTAAAACGAGAGAGGCAAGGTTTGGTTTAAACTCCAAACTTGGTAAACAAGAGTCTCACTCTTCTTGAAAAAACAGACGTGTCAGAGTATGGGACCATAATTATGGGGCCAAATGGGGTCTGAATATCAACAAGGTGCTTTTGGGTCTCACAGACAAAGGCATAAAGCAGAAGCGCTTTTGATCATGTTTCTGTTTACAGAGTGACATTTCTAGTGATCTCTGGCCATCATTCAGGGTATGCTTAGCCCTCTACAGATCTCCATTAACTCCACAAAGGCACAAAGGATTATGGGTATGCAAACTCCTGCTGGGAGAGAACGAGGGCTACTTGCACATTAATGCAATGTTAGAAAAAGAAAAATAGATTAGAGGCATCACAGTCCAGCTCATTCAATCAAATATTTAGTTTGGCTCAAGTTAAAGGAGGGCCAAAACAAATCATGAAATTATGGATCCGAATTAAAAGGCTGATTTATATGCACTGTTTGTGTGGCTGTTGGCTGTGTTGACGTTCAGATCTGAGGTTTGATCTCGTTTTTGATGTTCTACAGCCCGACACATTTAAGTAAGACTAAGATCAGGTGGAATAGCACACGGCTGTGTTTTCTCTCCCATTCCTTTTAAGACAGTTCAATAGAGCATGCTTATACTGAACTATAAAAGGGCATTCAAAATGGCTTGAGGCTTGCCTGTGGTGAACCCTTGTTGAATATTTCTAAGTGATGCTTTTGGAAATGTAGCCACTGTACAACAGCTCTTATCTTGTGCATCTATTCTGTGCATAGAAGTTTATTTAGATGTACGGCATGTTAAAAGTTTTTATGTTAATCCACTTACTTCTTAAGTCTAATATTTCAGACTGGAAAAATCTGGTTACCGGTTGCCAGTGTTAATAGGGACATGTTTTAAGTCTTGGAGATGGTTTGCAAGGGTAACGGTGGGTGGGTGAGTGGGGGAGTATAAGCATTTTTTGAACACTCGGTGACAACGCCAACAAGATTTGCATTCCTCACCGGTGGTTTTTCAGCTAAGAGCCACTAATTAGTGTCTTATCACCTGCCAAATAACTGTATGTTGCAGACAGAACCGGCCAGTTAAAGTATTTATAGTGTGGGTCCTGTGACTGAACATTAAGATTGTTTAGAAGAAGTTTAGTGTCTTTGTAATGAGAAATGAGCCATGAGTGTATGTTAGAGCCACTTTACACAACATTTTAAGCCATTATTGCTGCAAGTGAGACTATAGACTCCCATTCTTCCCTTTATGAGACAAACAGGTTACTGGTTTTAAATACAGTTATTAATATTTACAGTAATGTTTGAGTTCTTATAACTAAAACCCAAATACTATTTTCAAGAAAACAACATAATTATAGAAAATTTTCTGTCAAATTGTCAACAAAATATAAAAAAAAATTCTCAACTATCCATCAATCTGTAATGAGAATCAGTGTTTTGGAAGAACACAGCTTTGTTTTGACCTCATCCCCCATTTGTTTTACACTAGAGCCAATTAAAATTACACCAAAGACACAATTTCCCATCACACGTTTCCTCCCTTAGCAACAATTACATCCTGAAAGTAAATAATACAACTTTGTTCACACCCGAGACACGGCCAAACAAATGTTCCGCTCTCTGTCCAACTCCTTTATCGCTGGTTGTTTTTTTTCCCAGGCACGCTGACTAACTGAGCTTAAGATCATGCACAAACAGTCTGTCCAATTTACAAGAGTACAAATTACATTTGTGACATAATGAGACCAGCTGTGTTTCTGTTGATGCAGAATGTCCACAAACTCACGGTCCATTGCCTTAGCTTAAAAACAGTTCTCAAGAATAGTTTTCATACACTGAGGCAAAGCAGAACAACTATGAATATTCTACTTTTAACAAAGAGAGCAACAAAAAAAAGAAAAAGTTAAACGTGTGAAGGCAAATCTCTTAAGATTAATTTGAAGTGCTCACTGAGTTGTGATTCCTGTTTCTTTAATTAATTTTAGAATTATTTTAACTGCTTTGTTAATGCATTCCTAAAGGGATAGAGCTGCTAGCGATTTCTTTTCTTTTTTTCTTTCTTTTTTAGCGGTGAACAAAAGCTCTACACATCTCTCTTGACATTCACACAACTCTAAATTTGCTGGTGTCGGTGTGCAATCGTTCATGTCGGGTGAAATTTATCTCGCTAGAACACCGTGTTACTTGGAGATGATTTCTGTGTTCGGGTGAGACAACTTGACAGAAAATCTTTGAGATTTCAGGAATAATAATGATAGAAGCAGAATTAAGCGAGGGGTGTTGGAGACTATATCCCAGCACTTTGAGATACTTTTAACATATAAATTGCTCTTCATTCAACCACCCGCTCTGTTAAATCCATCAAAGCTGCCTGCAAAATGACACTGAGTTTGTGAAGTCATAAAAAGGGGGAAAAAATCAAAGAAAGCACAATTTTACAATCACCTCCAGTTTTTAAAGGATTCATTCAAAAGATGCAGCACCCCTGTGGTGGTCCGAGTCATTGTTGTTTCAGTGGTAATATTATAGCAGATGAGAAATATCGCCACTCAAAGTCAGCGTAAAAGCATTTTTCAGGGTTTAAGCCTGTGTGTCTGTGTTAGTGACGATATATATAGCCTTAGGACCAACAGGCTGATCCTCTTTCCCTCTAATGTGTTTTGAAAGGGCAGTTGAGCCGCATGCAGGAATGAGAGTGACATTTAGTTTCTCAGACATTTAGTCTTTAGACACGTTTTTGTCAGATGGCCCTCAAAACCAGCAGCAAAGATAGAACATGCTGCTAGGTACAAAGGTATATAGCCAGCACTACAAATGTAATGGCCTTGTCTTTATCAAAAGCTTATTTGAGTTAGTGCTCTCATTATCTCATAATTATTAATTCTTTTTTTAAGTATGTAATATTTTACTTTAATTAATGACTTTAAGACCAAGAAGTGCCGCAGGCGATGGGTAATCACAGCCATATGCTAATCAGTTCAAGAACATAATTGTGAGTAATGTAGCTTTTTATAAAAATCTGTTAACCACTGGTTTGTAAATATTGTAATAAGTAGCTATTGTGTTACTTCAGACAAAATTGGCTTGTTTGCACATTTTGTTTTCGCCAGCGTTAAAAGGAACACACACAACAGAACCGAGGACTTGAGTAGAGCGAAAACAATTTCACTTCTCCGCTCAAAGCGCTCTATAATCACTGCTCCAGCTCCACTTCAGATTTCCCAGCCTTCTTGCCATTGAAAGAAACACGCTACACACACTTGCCAGAGAAAAAACATTCCTTGATTCTCTTCCTGCTCTGCACTGCTCACATACTTTGGTCCACAAAAACAGATAAGCAGTCATACAAGCTGTAAAATGTCCCAGTGCTGTTATACAAAATATTAGCACCATTGGAACATTAGTCCAAATTAACCAACAAAGGCTCACTGAAAAAAGTGTTGGATAGTTACTGTATGGTGTAGTAATTTGGATGGCGTAAGTGCAAAGGTCATTCTGAGTATAGTACCTTGCAAGAATTTCATGTCAACTGTGGAGTTCAATAACATCAATAACCTGAATAATATACATATATGTACATTTAAGCATATATGTACAGAGATGCTTTTATCCAAAGCGACTTACGAGGTGAGAAAAAAAGCAATTTCCAGTGTCAATTTCAGTGTTCTTGTTTTGTTGTGCCATGTTCCTTGTTTCATGTGTTTGAGTTACTATTTGGACATATTACACATTGCTTTGCATTTAGATCCTGTTTCACTACTTCATGTTTGTTTTAGTAGGTAAAAAAGCAGGCTTGCTGAGAATGCCTTTCATTCACACAGACAGCTACAGCATTGTTTGAGTAGCTGTTTTAAAGCATATGATGTATTTATTTTATACCACAGACACTCAAGTAGTCACCACTTCACAATAACAGTTTGATTTATGGAAATGTTATCACCATGTCAATATCATCATATCAACACAGCATCATCTGATTCGCTGAGCCATGATTGTTTAAATTATGTAGCGGTGTGGCAGGATTTACATTCAAAAGTTACAGACCTATAGTCACAGAACTACCACAATAAACTGTGAAACTAATGTCACCATCCTTTAAGTAACATATCACATTTTGTTTGATCACAATGCCAAACATTTTGATTGTTTTGCATTGTGGATATTACAAACTAACTAAATAAATAAATCAATATTTGAAAATATCTGTAGGCTACAAGTTAGCAGCAAAATTACCAGGTAACAAGCATGATGGATCACCATAGAAACCACTAAAGGTCAGTATAACATCAACTGTTGTTGTCAGTTCTACAGACAGGGTGTTTCTAATTTTGGCTGTAATTGTAGTCCATGTTTGTATTTGATTGTGTTGTGTTTGCAGCATGTGTTGTCAGCTGCTGTATGTATTTTCTTTAGTTGCAGTGCGTTGAGCTCCTGGCCACCAAATGTTTGTTTGTTTGTCGTCAATTGTTTGTTTGCTCCTACACATGAGAGTAGGTTGGAATTAACAGTCGTTTTATAAGGTTTACAATGCAGAATGATAGAAATAGTGAAGTATCTTAATGCTGTTACACAAAATATCAGCACTCTTGTATCGCAGCTTGTCCAATCAGATTACAGAACAACAACTAACTGTTGTATTATAAGGTTTTTAATATGCTGACAC
>JBAJNP010002859.1:0-33487 GCA_036877545.1 Yasuhikotakia modesta | reverse complement strand
TACCCTACTGGAAAGATATATTTTAATAAGAAAGAATGGATATTTAGGAGATATTGGCTTTTTTTCACTTTAAGTAAAATGTGAGTTGTCACCTTCCATGGAGGATAAAGAACAGACATGGTTTTAAAATGGAAGAGGCATTACTAGTGATTCCCCACCCAGGCCTGTCCTGCATGATGTACGTAATACTCTCGTATCTTCCCCCAGCAGAGCTCTGATTGTTTTGATACTTTTATGAACATGTCCTCAATCATAAATCACCAGGAGGGGTTGCAGCCAGCCGCAGCTCTCCGCTGCATCAGATTACAGGTGAAAGACAAAGTTCTCCTCACAGGCTCATGCCTAGCCCACAGCACCTAAGATGTGACTTGGTATTATTTGATGTACAGATAAGTAATGAAAAACTATATAAACAAACATTTTTTTGAGGTAACTAACTAAAAAGCAGTGACAATGCTAACTGCTAGCTCAGCTGTTTTCAAAATAGTTAGCAAGGTACTTTTTCTAGCATGTAACGTGACATGAGTAACTTGGCTAACATCATGGCAGTATATTATGTGTACGTTTTAGTCTTAGTAGTCCTAGTATTAAATTAGCTTCTTCAACACAGTAAACAGAGTTCTAAATTCTAATCCATTTTTTAATTTTTTATTTTATATACAAATATCTAAAAATTTGCTGAGCTGAAAATTGTTGCTTTTATTCTGCCTGAGATGAATCAATGTCATGGTTGCCCTCTAAGCGTAATCTGTTTTTATCAAACTTGAAGACAAAACCAAGGGGACAGGCTACAAGGACTTTCTGCAACGTCAGGACTTAGTGTCACATTGCTTTAAATGACCTCTGTGGGCATCAGACCCTGTTATTGTGGATCTTCTGATGGTATCTGAACAAGCCATGTATCATTCTAAATCTAAGCACAATGCCTAAACCATTTACATCATAATAAAATCACATTCCACGCCGGAGTTCAACTGACGACCAATAGGAATGCTCTGAGAGGTCAGGTGATCGAATTCATGGCCATGCCACCTCATATGACTCTGCTCTCAAACTGGGTAATTTGTTTAATTTACTCATTCCAGAGAGAGGGTTGAGAACAGACTGTTTGAAATATCACATTGTCCTCAATTTGCATATGTCATGCAACAATATGCCACACACGTCAGAGTAAAAGGTCATTAATGATGATCTTGTGGCCGGTCTGACATGGTTACATCGAGAGATGATGATACAAATTGAAATCCATTATGGTAAATAGTTTTGGATAGCGTGGCCAATCAGTAATCTTGGTGATACATTTGTAGCGCTAACCACAGAACTATCACAACGTGCTATTTCTGGTTGGTTAAACATAAGACATTTCAATGTATAATATCAATTAATCACACATATGTAAAGCATTACAAAAATAATATGAATTTTTATTTAATACATGCTGGTTATCCATGTCCGTATACAGTTTATTTTGATAATGAAATAGTATCAAATTATATTCTAAATAGAATATTTAAAAGAAGATGATTTTGACCCAAATGGGTTTCAAATGTTCAGATTGAGTTACTGTTTGTGATTTGAGTCTTTTTTGATATTCAGTCATTCAATAGACAAGGGGTCAATTTGAAAACTCAACTGGTCAATTTTGGCCATTGCTAAAACGTGCTAATGCTAATGCAATCTAATGCATTGAAGCTGGACAGATATTTTGATGGCCTGACTACAAAAGTGCATTCTGAGATTGGTTAAAAGACCACTAATATCAAGCTACCTGATTGTTTTATGCTGTAATCAGGCATGTAAATTGAAAGTGTTTCAAAGATAATAACTTATCATGCATCATTACAATGATACATTTTCAATCAACATACTATGAAACCAAATACCGTGGATCATCACACATGTCAAATGGAATTATGGGATGTCCTTGAAAAAAATTACTTTATTTTAGTGCAGCAAGGAGGCTTTGGCTAGGTTGGGCTAAGCGTTAGGTCTGGGTCATGACTGAGATAATCACAGGGTTGTACACATCAAATGCTAATGCTATATTTTAGGCTTTTTTTAAATCGTATCATCAGGTATCTGAGCAGAGTGCCGATTAAAAATCACCCACCGCCCTGGAATTTGGCACTGATGACCCCTCTTGCCAAATCTGTACTGGAGCTTCAAAGAGCCGTTTTACATGTGGTTTAAACTCAGTATGTTTGGTCCACTTGGACCCTACAGACTGTACTGAGAAGTCTCTATCTGTTTATCACTGGTAAATCCAGCTAATTAGTTTTAAAAGACTAGACGTTTCCTAATAGTTAAAAAGCTGAGCAACACGCAATATTGAAACTTCTTCCATATCAGAATATCATGGTGATCAAACATGAAACGGATGAGTCCGGCTTTAGCTATTGAAGTAAATTTGGTTTCATCATGGATTTTTCCATGTTTCAATAGCAAATATTAAAAGAACTATTCTGTAATACCTTAAATAAATTGTGTACAATAATATTATATACTGATGCAAATACATAGGTCACCACACATACAATACATGACCTAACACTTTAGTTATACGCTCTGCTAACACGTTAGGGGTTTTAAGACCTTAACTTACCCAGAACTTACCCAGAATTTAACCTTACAGGATAATGTCACATTACATTACATTATATTATATATCATATAGATTTATAGATTTAATGTATGGGTAGGGTTAAAAAATTTCATGTTTCACATTTAAAGAACAAAACGTAGTCCTCCAATGAAAAAACAGTATTTTCAGCATTTATTCTACAGATTTCACTATACAAATCTATTTAATCAGAATATGTACCATTATATAACTGTATCTAAATGAAATGATTTAGTTGAAATAAAGATAGGCAAAGAGAAGGAAACACAAGAGCTCCATTTGTTGCACAAGAGATTGTCATCTGTGGGTTAACAGCTGGTTATGATGTCTGAGTCCATCCAAGACCCAAGCTGATTACATATTTGACCTGCAGTTTAATGGTGAGAGCATTTTTGTTACATTTCCAAGAGGGAAGAGGAGAGTCTGTACTCCATGGAAAGTGAAAAGCACTTAAGCCACATGACCAGTTTATCTCACCAGTAATGGAGGGAAATGACAATGCGGGTCATCTCACAGAACTGGCCATGAGACAATGCATATCAAGCACACTAACATGCTGTATGGTGCGTGTTCTATTTAAGTACAATATAACTGCGAATCATATTATATTTCCGCTTATTAAATAACTTTCATTGTTAAATTATATGGTGTATGATTCCCCAGTTTAGGAGTTTTATACCCAAGATTTTCAATCAGTTACATTTCACTGAAAACAATCAATACTGAGAAAAGCTCAGTATTATTTTTTCTTTCCAGCTACAGGATATGGAGAAATAAAGAATGCGTTTATACCTTTAAGCCTGCAATTAATTTATTGTCGGTTTGATTTGGGAAATTGATGTTTTCCCAAAAATAACTAAAATATGTTAAGCCATTAAATATAAAAATACACTCACTTTAATGTTATACTGTTAGTTTAATAGATTTAAAAAGGCTAAACCAAAATATTTCCAAGTACCCCTTGGGATCTGCTTAATTACCCCCTGGGCTACGCATACTCCTGGTGGGGAATCACTGCTGTTGTGCATTCGAGAAAGGACGTACCCATTTCAAGGGCAAATACATTACCCCTATTAGTAACAGCTCCATAGAAACACATAATACTGTTGCTATATTTGAGAACATTCAGAAGGTCAAAGGCCTGGTTGCTTTAATGGCAGAGTGCTATGCAATCGTCCTATGGCAGTAGTTGGGACATGTGACCTTTTCATTTGGCATTTGTGCCAGTATCCTGCTGGAGAACACTGCTGTCAGATAGGCATCCTTGAAGAGACGCAGTGTCGCCTGCCCGCCTGCCTCTCTCTCCTATCTGCTGTGCCATGTGGAGACCCAGATGTAGCAGGCAGAGTAATCCACACTCACACACTCATGAAAGTGCCCATCTGGCTCTGTACGTGCACGCTAAGCCCTGAGCGTACACACACACAAGGCATGGCAGGACTGGAGACCATGCTGATGTCAGTGTGTCTGCTGTGACATTTCCAGACCTCTGTGAGAATAGGATGACCTTCTGATGTAAAGTTACACACAAAACAAGAGTGAAGCATATACTTTGTAGACACCAAAACACATTGAGGATTTACAAATTGGTGAGGTCTTATGTTGTGCAATGGGGTCCCAACTACTGGTCCATGTTCCAGACAACACAGCTGCTAAGGCTTGGTGGAGGCTCCTCTTGCTTTGCAGGACGGTGTCTCACTCCCCTGCTAAAGCGGGCACGATCCACCCCCTTCAGGGCTTTTCCAGCCTGCTTGCCCCACAAATGAAGAACAGTTTCTGACCATGGCCCAAGAAACCAGAAATTGCTCTTGGTAAGGGCGTGGAGAGAAATTGGAAGTTGCGATTTTGTAGGTTATTACTTATTGGGTGGAACTTTGTTTCTTAGGTTCTGACTTTGTCAATCGGGTTACTTAAGGCCTCACCATGTCTGAATACCAGAGCATGTGACAATGGCTAGTCAAGTTAATATTGAGATGCATACAATGGGCCTATTACAGCCATACCAGCTAACCTGGTATTTCCTTTTCCTCCAGCCTTGTGCCTAAAGTTAAATGATATCATAGCTGTGCTAATATATGGCAAACTGGAATATAAAGATTTAAAAAGCAAGTTAAAGCAAGTTAAATCATATTTTGAATATTGTAGCTATAATATGTTGCTCAAAGTCCTCAGGAAAAGGTCTAGGAATGGTTTTAGAAGTTCAGCAAATCCCCTAAACATGTCACCTCTTTAAAATTGATGCAATAAGTGCAATGCACAATTAATAATATCAAACTACAATGTTGCACAAGTGTAGTATATTGACAATGCAACAAAGCATTGAACCAATGCAATTGTTTTGATTAAAGACACAGGTTTTATTCCCTTTGGTCAAGTGTAACACTTGACAACACTGACCCTCTCCTCACACAGCTTACACCAACTGTTTCCTCTCTCCTGCTACTGGCTGTGGGTCCTGACCTTTGACCTCAGCTGTGGTGCACTGCTTCAGTTGCTGTTGCCTGCTTGTCAGATCTGTGAGGCTGCTGAATGAAGGAGCTTTGCTCTGTCTTCTGGAATTGGCGGCTAGTATAACTGTACAAGCATCTTTGAGAAAAGAGAAACAAATGTCTTAATATATTTTTTCATGTAGCCTAATCTGTATTTGTTTTAACCGTTATTTATTGTCTTAACAGTTTTTAAGTAAGTCTATGTCTCACAACCTGTCCATGTTGGTAATGTTTAGGGTCATTTTTACTTTTACAATACATTTCAATACAATGTAATTTTATTTTACAATACAATTCAATACAATATAATTTCTTATTTTGTAACACATCTACTGATACAATGTAAACCTTAAGTGTCTTTGGATGAAAGTGTCTGCTAAGTATGTTTTCAATGTAAAATTTAATTAAAAAAATGTTTTATTGTAACACTAAACCAGGTCACATGACCTGTTGATTATTATAAACAACACACCTCCGCAAACCCTTAAGTCAACCTCAGACAGAATGACAAAAACCGATTGCAAAATGGATTGCTGTGGACTGTAGGTCAGTGATAGGCTTATGTTCAATTACATGGAGATAGAATTTAGAACAATATATTGACTGTATATTGACTAAAGGATTTTTTTTGTAATTCCTACTGAATGATTTATTTGCCTGCCACAAAACTGTAATTAATCATTTCATTATTCATGTAATTATTCTCTTCATTTGACCACTTTCCATTGGAACTATTGATATAGTTATTAATTCTGATTAATTAGTTATATTAATTAGCAAATATTATTATTAATTCTATATAAATGTTTACATTTTTAATCAGTTCTGTTTGTGAGATTAAAAAATGTTTCTCATTTGAGTCAGTCTTACAAAATTCCCTGATATTTGAGCTATTTTTTAACAGAATCGGTTTTAGTGTGTTTAAATAGCCTTAATCTCATCATTACCAATTTTGCCGCCTTTCTCTGTTACAGGGCCCATGGGAGTCTTCAGAAAGCCTCTGGAGATGCATAAATGACCAGTGATGGCTTCCCACAACAATATATACTCAACTTTTTTACCTCAGGCAGATTTGAGGGTTGAGGAACCAACTTCAAGAGACATATTGTGCCCCTCTAAGTGACATATCGCACAAACTGTCACTCTGTCACATTTAAGGAGCTGTATAATTACAGAAACAGTTTAGAAGGTGTTAGGAAGAATTAATAAGAAAGGTAGAAAATAAGAAAGAATCTGCTCAGAACACCTTCAGAGTGAGACGCACATTTATGAGGTGATATCAAAGTGCCAATTACTGTAATGCTTGGGTGACATCAGTTGCACTGCTAACTCAAATATTTAAAAGTGTGATACGTAAATTGTATGATGCTGTCTCTTTCACATCCTGTGCCTTTAAGTACGATTTGATACAGATGTAGAATCTCAGGACCCAGTTTACAACAAGCCTTTCTCTAAGGCCTGCAGGCAGCTCCTTTGATTGGTTGTTGCTTTGATATGGATTGTCAGCCGTGAGGCCTCTTATAGACCTTATTATCAATTTAATTTCTGACAGGTGGACTCCAATGAAGGACAAATGCTAGAAAAACTAGAAACATCTTAGCAACAAGAGAAATGGGAGGCGCCTGAGCGAAATTTCAAGTGTTGTTGATCTGGATCTGAATACTTATACCAAAGTGATATTCCAGTTTTTCTTTCAGTGCTTTCTTCCCCTTCGTCTCTGAATCTGCCTCATGGTTGAGTTTAAGTGTAGACTCCCAACATTTGACTATCTTTGAGTAACAGACAAAATCATTTTGCTAAAGAAGAAGTCTAGTGAGACCTAGTGCACTGGACCTGAACTTTGAGTGTTTGGATCTTTAATGGTTAAACTAAATAGTACAGTATGATAGTATTCCAATGATATGTTACTATAAATAAATGTAATGCCATGCCCTGGTCTGCCTCACAAGCAGAGGGAGCCCTCACTGGAATATTGACTGTTGCTCCCTCTGTTCCTGTTTGGTCACTTCCTGTTACTCATTTCCTGTTTGCTCATTTCCTGTTTCATGGACTATTTAAGCAGCATGCTCGAATGAGCACATTGTGAAGTATTGCCAGTGTTTACTCCACACACTAAGCATTTATAGTTGTTTTGCCATATTGTTTTTGCCTATTTGCTTTGTTTTTTTGGATTACTCTTCTGATTTGTTTGCCTGGTTTACCTGACTGGTTGTGTTTTGACCATTCCCTGTTTCCCTGGTTTTGATTCTGCCTGTCGATTTGAAATTGTTAATAAAATCTCTGCAAATGGATTCTGCAAGTGCATCTGTGTCGCCTGCCTCACAATAAATAAACTACTAATAGGTATTTCAGTAGAATAAAATCAAGGTTTTAAGAATAAACTTGTGATTACATTATGCTATTAATTTTGTAATTGTTTCAAAAATTTCAAAAATGTTTCAAAAATTAAAGTAAAATTCACTAGAATAAACCTGTAGCATAACTACTGTTGTGTCCAGCAACTAATGGCAAGGACATCTTTTCCTGAAGTGTAATTTATTGAAATCAATTTCCATTAATAGAGTGAACTAATGAACAAAACTAATCAGCATAAAAAAGTTGAAAGTTAAAACACACACCACTTTGACTATTACACTACTGTATGTTTATAGTCATGGATTTATGCAGCTAGACTCATAGACTCACTATGCCATGAGTTTTCATGACACACTGGAATCTCTGAGGCTTCAAGAGGTTGGCAACAACCAGAAAAAAATTCAGAGAATCATTGTGTTATATTTTTCAACAGTTACTCACCACAATCAAGGGCCTCTTCATTTGAAGAGCAGGGCCACTCATACGTTGCCAGGCAACTTCAAAGAAGAAGTGGAAGTGTCACAATTGAGGAGTGTCACTTAGACACGATCACTCCCAGGTTACAGTGCACTTCAAATAAATTGATAAAGTGTTTACTTCATCTGGCATAGTCATTTAATTGAGTGTCAATTTGTTATTTGATCACTCCTAACCCTGAAAAACAACATTGCATCAGAATTTGTCCTTTTTATTCTTTCCACAGCCATTGAATAATGAAATCCCCAAAGGGATTCACAAATGGCACAATTCAAAAAAATCTACAGCTGTCACGTCATATAGCAATTCTCAATATAAATGCATTCATTGGCAAATGGCAAACATACACACAAAAAACAAAGCAATATGTTGTTTCATTTAAACGTCCATCTGCGTGTAAAGACACTGTTCTTTGAAAGGGAAACTGAGGGACAAAATTTTAATTGTTTCACACATTTCTGTTGAAAAACGCTCTGCAAACTTTTCAGCCAATAAATACTCTGAATCACGGACCAAATCAAGCGTTTCTTCCAAACTCATTTTCAAGGCCAGTTATCTGAGAGTTATCAGGTCCGATCACACAATCCTATAATGCAGGTCTATGGGGACAAAGGAGAGCTCCATTCTCACTGAATTGAAAAACACATTTCTTGTTCTTAACGGTAACTAAGCTGTCAACAGATAAGGAAGTTCACAGTATTGCCTCCCTGGTAATCCATCTCGTGATCGCTCCCCTTGTATTTTCTTTCTAAACAGCTTGGAAATATGGTTTGAGGCCTTTGCCAAATGTCACTCCAAATGCTTCCTCCAACTGCTCCCACAATAAAAGATTTAAAATTGAGGAACGGAAATTGGAGCGCACAGAGGGAGCAAAGGAACACAGTTTTACTATATGCTAATGGCCACCATGTTGTCACTTTATCTCAGTATGAAGCCAATTATTGGCCCCATTTGCAGAAAATATAACCGTTCACAATGGATTTTTCTTTTACTTATTATTATCATTGCCAGTATTAACAACTGTTTTCCACTTATGTTCAAAGGAATTTGCACCATATATGTTTATACCAGTGTCATAAATAAGATTTTTATATAAGGTTGAAATTTGTGAGGAATATTTTTGACCTTTTTAAGTATCTAGGCAGTGGATTCACAAGCACCACTAACAGTAACAGTGCATTGTATATATTATATTACATAAATATTTATTAATTTGGCAAAAGCTTTTATTAAAAGCAACTTTTGAATTTAAGGTATACATTATTATTAGTACTTGCATTCCCTGGGATCAAACCCACAACCTTTGCACTGCTCAGTTGAGCTACAGGAACACTTACACAGGTAAACTTAGTATAAATTTCCCCAAGGATTACTTAATTATCCCCCTCTGCACACACACATACACACATGCACACACACATACACACACACACACACACACATTTAATACTACCTCTCCCCTTACTTTGTCATCTCCCCCCTCCAAACCACAAATGTTCACTGCATTATCTGTCAATGCTGATTAAATAACATAATTAATGACTTAATTAACATTCCTATAATCTATTTTAATAAATCTCAGGCGGTGTAATGAGTGTTCCGAACCTCCGGGCGCTGGCATATAAAAAAATGCAGCGCTGTTCGAAGCAATCGAGGGAGTTTTCCAGCCTGACAGTTAGTGGCGGGTGTGTTGGGCATGTGAGCAGAGAGCTCAAGGCCAGTGTCATAAGATTTGCTGTCTATGCATGTTGAGAAACCTGTGGCAGCTCCCTGTCCTCATGCATCACAGACACAAAGGCCTCACGTGTAGTAAAACCTGCATCATCACATCTCAGATATCACATGTGTTTGTATAATAGTATTTGAGTTCACACTGTAAGCTGTATTGCTTATCATTGGTGGACAAAAGGCAACACAGACACATATATGGTTGTCAGCAAACATCCTGTATGGATACAGTCAAGTCAAGTGATGTGGCGTAACTTCACTTGTGATGTGGCGTGACTTCACTTGTAAATAAATGTGCACATGAGCTATCATGTCAAATTTATTTCAACAGTGGGAACTGTAATAATATGGAGGTATGCAATGCAGATTAACAACAGTAGCGTGTGTATGTATTTATGTATGCACAAACACTACAACGCTACATGCAAACCTTGTGGTTTTGAGGCACAATAAAAGACTGCTTGTTCCACCCATTCACCATACATCCCCTGGCCACACTTTAACTTTAAATAGGAGCCATATTATTTGCCTTATCATAAGGTTGATTGTGTTCATCTTTGAGATGTGCACCCCCTGCAGGTCAGGTAAAGCTTAAAGGTCTGGGTGTGGCCAGCTGGGAGCACATGGTCTTTAGACCTTGCCTTCTGTTTTGTTGTCCTCCAAAGTGGTTTGAGTCTTGACTTTGCAAGAGTTTGCTTTCTCTTATCTTATTTTTTAGTGTGAACAATATTTAATAAAACAGGAGATTCATCTTAAGAACAAGTTTGTGGACAATAGATTGTTTGAAGACAAAGCATCTAACCCCTCAGCGGACCCAGGAAGTCACTAATGGGACAATTTGATAAAGGATAGTCACTGCAGTTCTGGTGAAACAAGAATAGTTTTTATTAATAATTGTTATTTTGAACAATTTCTTGCATTTTTACTTCTCTAAGGCAGACAGAGGTACAAAGAATAAAGAGAGGATTTGAAGAGACCTTGTCCTTTCAACCAAACACTAACCATAACCTTGGGTAATTGGTCTGATAATGATCTGACTCTGCTTGTTCACAGCCTGAGGACTCACAAGAACCTTATTGTTTATCACTGTGTGCTGCCTGAACCTAACAGACCATCAGCAAATGCATTACAATCAGGCTGTACTAAAACAATCTGTGAATATATTGCAATACACTCCGTGTTTGTTGAGCTTTATGAGGTGGAATTTAATCATCAAGATTCTGTCATACGAATGGTCTTTACTACTTGTTGGTATATTTGAAGGTCAAAAAGTGTGGCCTTATGCCCGAGGGGCATTTGTATTAGCATCTCCATTAGCGCAAGAACGTCAAACAATCTTTGCTATTCAGAAACCAAGAGACACTCTTGATCCAGACCAAGAGATTTCAGGTACATTAAAAGAACCACTGCAAAAAAATGAGAGGGTCAAGTAATCAAACAAACTAGCCTGACTGCCTAACATTTTAGCATTTGTTTCCAAAACTGCCCTCAATTTTCTGATATCTTTAATGTCACTGCAATTTTATTTTGCCTTGGGACAAAATGTTCATATTAGCACTACAGCTCCTTACTTTAATAAGCTATTCTGATAAATAAATAAGTAGTTTCCTAAAATGAACATAACAGGAAAAGGTCACGAAGCATGCAGAGAAGAGGGTGTTTTATGTCTTTTGTTTTCCTAAACGGTTGTCTCGGAGCGCTTTTCCAAAGGTTAAGATGACAGAAGCTCAGATGAGATTCACTGTGGGTAGGTGGGAGGGGCTTGTCCCCAAGAGGGTCTCCAGTCCCCCAAGGGTCCTTACTGACTGAGATGCACCCTGACAGTAGGCAGCAGGACACTGGCACACCGCAGGCAGCTTGGGCACCATGGGGCAAATCCCTTTCCCTGTGCCTGACACACACACACCTCCCACCCACAGACATATTATAGAAAAAACAGGATAGAGGGAATATAATGAAACGGCATTCAAACATTCAAAATGGGAGAAGTGACAATGAATGAAAGTTTAGAAAAGAAACAGTTGCTACACAGAACATTATTGGGCAATAAAAGTGTGCCATTACAGGCTATCAGGAACATGAGTCCACTTCTAGCTTTTTACAGAATTCCCACACTATTCCAATTCCAATGTTTGTTAATGGATCTTTCTAAGAGAGCAAGATGCTTCCTATTGGCCTTTTTTTGGAATTAAAGACTGTCTGACTGTAACTCCTAAACTCTGTATTTTGGCACACTTTCATCTGTCGTTTAGTAGGAAATGATGCTAATGTGGTCTATAAGAATGTATAACTCAGACTGCATTAAAATGTATTGGGTTTGATATGGTATTAGCTGAACACAAATTGTCCACAGCTAAATCTGGGTTCTAAAACAAAACCACCTAAGGACCGAGAGCATCTGGTGAAAGTGTCAGCAACAGTGAAATCAGAAGTATTATTTACCAAGAAAACATTGCATGCTAAGCAGTTTAGAGGACATTTCAAGCTTCCAAAATAGTGGTTTAATTTTAACCACGTTATTTAACATATTCAACACATTGTTCATGCAACCTGTATTTAATGAAATAGGACGACAACATGTTACACAAGGCTGATCTTACACAAGTTATCAAATAGCTTTTTGGTAATAAATAACTCCCATGCAATTAATAAGAGGAGGAATATGTTATATGAACATGCTACAATTGTCTGCACATTTGCATAGACTGCACCTGGGGTGCAATGCATCAAAATGGCATTTCTTCTGCTCTGCTGGTAATCACACACACATATTCACATGCAGATTGGTGCATGCACACATGCAAGTATGACTGTGTTATGTTCTATACACATTATAATGCACAAATCAGGTTCAAATCAGATTTTAGTATGTGTTGAAATAGCAAGTTTTATTAGGTAAAGTATTATTAAGCTCAATGTGGTGAAATTATGAAAAGCATTATGGTTTAAACCTGTTAAAATTTTGCTTTAAAGCCATGCTAATTGCAAACTCAACAGTCATTGATTTGATGTGCATAAACAGGAAGGTCTATTTTGTGTGTGTCAGTTCCTTGACTTTTTGTAATAATTCTATATACTGTGAAGCCTAAATTTAACTTAAACTGGAGAGCAAAAGTATGTCACTAGTATTCTTAAGTGAGTAAGTGACATGTTTTTGGTCAGTTATGGTTATCCATAACCAAAATGTGGTCTCTGCATTTAACCCATCCTTCACTATAACTGCAGCACCCGGAATCGAACCAGCAACCTACTGACTAAAAGTCCAACTCCTTAACCAGTTGCCCAACAGTTAAGAGAACAGTTCACCCACAAATAAAGATTCTGTCAGTATGAATTTGCCCTCTTGTCATCTCCAACCCTCATGACCTTTGCTTTTTTTAACAAGAGACATGTTGAAGAATTGTACTGAATCCTGTCTTTGCAATTTCAATGAGGGTGTTAATGCTGAAAATATAGATAACTAATGATAAAAAGTAACACAAACAATACATGTTTTTTTTCTTTGTGGGAGAAACAGACCAAAATATATTCACTTTAAGTCTAACTTGGCTCATTCATGAGAGCGTAAGAGTTCATGAGAGATAGAGATGTTTGATTTATGAGTGTTCTTTAAAGACAAGTCTTTTCCAATGAATCTTTGATCTAGTTCATTAAATTACATTGGTCTGAATGATTTGTTCACAAATTGAACTAATCCAGTTGTTAAGTTAACAGCTCACTGGAGGGGAAGATTATCAATGAATAATGAGTTATAATAATGTTCCTCACACAAGGCTATTGTATGGCTTATAAAGTCTTATGAACCATTATTTGCATAATGTTTTTGCATTTCTTTTATCCATTTCTAAAAGCCTCAGTCCACATCCATTGTAATTAAACAGGAAAAGCAACTGGTGCAATTCTTCCAAAATTTCAATAAACTTTTAGCTGCTCATTTGTATTTGTTACTCATTTAGATACATATTGTCCAACCACTGTTGTGAGAAAAGATGTGATTTTAAAATCAAGAAAACTGTTGGCATATTTAAAAAGTGTAAACTGCAAAACTTTTCAGTTTATTAGCAAATTATTGTGTGCAAGTGTGGCCCTCACGCTTTATTAAAATAGTTGTAACTACACCGGGGACTGATAAAAGTTGGAAACACACGTGAAGTGTATTTGTAATTGTAATTTGTAAGTGTACTTTTTCCCACATGGCCAGGGTTTAAAACAACACCAAAATGTTTCTCAAAAGCCTTCCAGGCCTAAGCGTAAGGCGATATGCACAGCAAGGCAGTATTTTAGCCTGATGCTACTTTCTAACAATCTAATGAGTTGTTTAACTATAAACCAATTTCCCGTTGTAAAATTACAGCTCATTACTAGTGCGGATAATGGTTGGAACAACAGTATTAGGGTGTGAGAGCAAATTACCAGCACAGGCACAAAATTAATTATCAGTTCACAAGGCACATTTCTTTCTGAAAGAGTGTTTAATAAGAAAACATATGAGCCTTATTGCCTTGATTATGAACAGACCTGAATTTTTCCCAAACAAAGAAATAAAGGGAGAGGAAGGTGTTTGAACAATTACTGTACATATCACAAAATTGAATTTTCCTCATTATTTTTAAACGATACCTGAGGTGATTTGCATTAGTGTTTCCAGAAATATCATGTTAAATTTACACAATTTACTGAATGACTTCAATTGTGTGAGCCAAGCAACATTATTTTTCCCATTATGGATACAGAGCAGAGTGGATCATGTTTGTTTTAGAAGTTTAATGCATTATTTACCAGTCGGATCCTAATTAAAACAGGCTGCTCATTTACTAATGACTTTAAAACACCTGGAGCATTTTTCCAATTACTTATATTAAAACCGAGAAACACTCAAATAAAATAGAATAAAGACAGAGGGAGCAGAAAAGGTTAGAAAACACATGTATCCTGTTTGTTGGTTTATATGAAATGAGTTTGCTGTATTGCACAGACGAACCTGAAGAAATTGACTATGATAAATGAAAGCTTGTCTTTGAATAAAAGCAAAATAAACAGCGACACCCTGGAGGAACAGGATAAATCTTCTCCTTTCACAAATGCTCAGCACTGTCTGACCCATTCATTTCAAATCTTTATATAAGGATTTAGAAGTACAGGAAAAGAGCAGTTGTCATAAGTTAGAAATGAATGTATTTTATGAAGCTGTTCTCTGAGGAAAATAACACTTCAGATTAAATTTGTTTTCTTGTCAGTTGTTGACAGGACTAGCCAGGCAACTTATTACTGTTCGATCAGAAAATGGGCTAAGATATAAATTACAGTATTTTTTCAGTGAAAATAAAAGCCATTGCAGAAATACAAATAGTGGATAGTCAGATAATCAGAAATGAAAAACTATTTGCTATTATTGGATTATGGATTTGTCACAGTTTTGATTCAGAGGGAAAGCATGTGAACAGTTTTGGAGTTATACTGCCCAAACGCCCAAAACACAAACAAAGACAAAAAGTGGCCATTTTTTATAACTGTTGCAGTTTTTACAGTAATGGATGCAGCTCTCATAGGTTTTATTGATTGTATGGATTTTTTCATTTCTTTCCTCTCCTTTTATTCTTCAAAAGAACACAACTTAAGTTTCATCTATATCCTGGTCTAAAGTTTTCTACAGAATGGAACCTAAATGAATGAAGATCCTACCAAACACTCACGTAAAGTGAGTAATTCCAAGATTCAAAAGTAAGAGAGTGATTTCTAGTGTGTGAATTAGACTATAACTTTTAGAGTGATTGACTTTTGTAAAGAGGTTTCTAAAGAATTTCGGGGCATAATATTTTGAGCTTTGGCAAATCTTATATGCTCCACAAACACAGGTAAGCAAATGTCAAATATATTTTAATAAAACATCACAAAAAAATCAAAAAGTAATAATGAAGTAAATTACAAAATATGACAGTATTTAAGTTTTGTCAATATATTGTTCAAAATCATTGAAATATGCTCTAGCGGTCTAGTGTACTGTTGCTATGGTTACCTAATTCATTTTGACTTTACCACAGGTTGAATAATAACTGACTAGCTTTTTAAGATGTAACTTAATAATGATACACAAATGACCAGCAATAACAAATTCCAGATACAATTTTACTTCTTAATTTAATTTACTGTTAATTTACTTAAACTATGCTTTCTTCAATTGGATAGAAACACCAATATTAAAATATGTTATTATTTAAAGTAAGATTAGTGTCTGACTACTTTTTAGATTACAGTAATTATGAACTTATTGTAAATTAATGTTTATTAAAGTAATGCCTATCCCTAATGTCTACACGACCAGACTTATGGCATTGATGAGATTTCATTTATTCATTCATACAATTTCTTGCCACCGAGTAACACAAATGCTGCACTAACATTGAAAAATGCAGCAAAACTAGTTAACTTATTTGTTGAATTATAAGTGTGTGTGTGTGTGTGGGTGGGTGTGTTTGTGGAACGAATGAATGAAGGGGAAAGGCAATCAATATACCTTTTAATTCTACACCTCATTGATCATGTCAATATCGTTCACACCTTCAGCAATTGGTAGGAAAACTGAATATAACCAACTTACATAGACTACATGCACAAACATGGACAAAAAACTCAGCATGCAGAAACTGAAAGAGTGATCTCATTTCCCTACAGTTGGTCTATTGATGTACTGATTATAATGGGAAACGTAGAGAAGTAAATTAAGGGTGAGATAGTAAAGGGTTGATTGAAATCTAATCAAATTGATCTCAACTGTAATCAAGCATTAGTAATGACTTGAGGCAGCAGTGGCCTGTAACACATACGGCACACATACACACACACACACCCATACAGCACAACAGTCTGAGATGCCATCTGGTCATGCTAAAATATGAAAAGGCTTGTTTAATCCAACTTACACACACTTAAACACAAATACGAATAGAACAAATGTGTTTGCTGAAACAAATCAAACCAAACGAAAACTGGTAGTGTTTTCATGCTCTTATGTCATGTAGTTAAATATTGCAAATGGTGTCATGTGGTTTATTGTTAATTCTATAATTAGACAACCACAGATGTGCACACATTCTGCCAAAACAGGTCTAAAACAGGTAAAACAAAAATAGGAAGGTAATTTTTCTCTCAGAACGTTCTTACGAACTAATAGATTGTTCTGACATATACACATTCTGACCACATATATTATGTATAAGCATTCTGTCCCAATCACTGTGTGTTTGGCTGACCAATGAAAAATAGGCGAAAGCAAGTGTTTCACAGTTGTTGTGTTTAGCTTGGTGGTATGCACTTTACATGTAATATAATAACAGTGACACAATCTAAGTAGATTTGTTAGGATAAAATGTATAAAACCTGATTACATTGGGTTGCATCATAAGGTTTACTGTCTATGGTCTTTTACAGGAAATAAGATCAAGAAGTAAAAAATATATAATACAGAGGCCAGTTAAACAATTTCAATCATTTCAGCAAATATTTTTGATACGGTATATTGAATAAAAGCTTAAGCAGTGTGCTGTTGTGTTTTCATTCTGTGTCCTGAGGCCTAGTTATTATGGTTCCGCAGAAAACAAACAAACTGCCTTTGTGAGGCTAAACATCTCTTCTGACTACAACTTGTGGCTTTACACCTGTTCTTGCTCTCTCTCGCTCTCTCTCCCTCTCCACTCACTTAGCTTCAGGCAAAACAACCATACACACACTCTGTCACGGCCATGTATTGAGGTGTGTGTGTGCACGCACTTCTGCACCCTCAGGCACTTTGTCGCTGACATTTTGTTTTATAGCCTGTTTTATTAATATTCTTGCCACTTACCAAATTAATATCTGAGTTGGTGAGAAATTTAATAACCACAAAATTTATTTTACAGGAAAGTATTTACTCTCCGCAAGTAGATGAATAGATCCTCATTATTTTTCATATGAATTTTTGTAGACCACACAGAATTCTTACCTATAATGCATTAGTGTGTATCTTAATTCCCCCTTTCAGAAATATTAGCAATATTGACTATCATTCAGATTTTTCTTTGGCATTAACATAGTCCTTATAGAAATTGGTGAGTGAGTGTTTTTGTAGCTGAGTAACAACAAATTCCCCTATAAAATCTGACAAGTTAACCACTCTTGATATCTGGAACAGTTTCCAATTAGTCTCTCTGCCTCATCTGCAACTACTGCCACCTCACTTGTGTAAGAACAGCTATTCATTACTTAGATTCTTTGTGGAAAGTGAACTATCTGCAATGTTTAAGGCAGCATCAAGCTGCAGTAAGTGCTTTTCTGATAGGGCAAAGCATCCATCTTCATTTCACAACCTCTCTGTCTGACTCTGCCCTTCAGCCAGAGGGAGAAAAAAAGGTTCAGAGGACCTGATACAATTCATCTCAGGCAAACCCTGAACTTTCACTTGCTTTTATAAAGCACTGTAGCTAATTAATTTACAGAGCTAAAGTGGGTGCCCACTTGTGGAGGCATATGGGAGCGACCATGATGTAAGCTGAGGCAGGTCTCTGCACTACACTACGCAACTACAGATACAAACCAACACGTGGACATTATCAGGGTCTCATTGGAATAAAAAAATCAACATCAAAGCCAAACCAAATAAACAGGAAAGGTGCCTACAGCAAACAGATAGGGGCAATAAGAAGAGAACTATTTTGCTTCTAAATCTTTGCTTCTGAAACAAACAGATAATTCCTGTATGGTCATTGCTCTGTGTTTTTAGCTACACTGTGTACCCACGCCTAATCTTTATACAAACAGGCCTCTTTCACTTGAATGTAAACACTGTTTACTATGTATATCAAACTGTCTTCTGGTCCTCAGGGAAGTTTTACATTATTGCACTCCACATGTAATATTAGGTTTATTTAGTTAGGGAGTGTATGTGGCAAGGTAGATTAGTTTCTATATGTGGATGCATGATTACCTACATAGCCCCACAAGAGTACTAATGGATTTCTGTTTTACTATAGGGATATTTGGTGACAGTTTGAAGCCACTGTTTTAATGGGGGCTGTGGGTTTTGAGAATATATAAGCGGGTATTTCAACAACCCAAGAATAGGGGCCATTTAAAAAGGATAGGGCCTGTGTGGACCAGCATGCTTTCAAATGCTCTTCCTTTCTAGCGTTTTAATATAGTTGATTTCCTTTACCCTCATGTACCTGTTTGCTTAAGCCCAGCCCAAACTCGGGTGCTACTGTACATATTATTGTATGTTCTTTTCTTAAAGTGGCAGTGTTCCATTTTTTTTCTATTAGAGTTCAATATGCAGGGACAACAATAAGTAGTGATAGTGAAGCTGTGGTGTCCTATGAAAAATTGCTTTGAGCAACTCTGCTAGCCCAACAAAGCATATATAGTATGAGTTGAGGGCAATATTATCGGTTCTACCATTCATAAACAGGTCGCGTTTGGAAAACCTGTTTGAAAGCAATATATTTTTCCATTGCAGTTGGCTTTAAGTGTCCAGATGGTCACATCAGGTCAAACAAGGTTTGGTGAGAAATTTCTCACCCAAAACAAATACAATTTTGAAGGTATTAAACTATGAGAAGACCATGAAGAAGAATTCTCAATGTATTAAAAAATGCCTTTCACTTTATCCCAAAGTATTATACACCAAAATTTTTGTGTTGAATAGATACTTGAGCTGAATAGATAGCTAAGGTAGCTGAATAGATAGCTAATAGGTAGCTAAGGTACTATTTTGGTAAAAAGAAACATAGTTTCCAACATCTAAAGATAATGGACACAGTTCCCAAGGTAAAAGCTTTTGAGGGCTAATATGTTGTTGTATGTGAGATTGCTAATGAAGGGACAGTAAAGGAGAAGAATAGCAGAGGGAAGATAAGGGTGGAGAGTCCCTTTGTCTTAGAGGGAGGCAAGATGGCAGGGGATGTTAAACGTTTTTAATGGCTCTATGCTGAATTGGATCACTACTGTGCAGCTGTTAGCCTTGTATCTTTTGCCCCTTACTATGCCCCTGGGCCTTTGTCATATTTGTGTTTAAACAACGGCTCTATCATGGCCAAGGAGTCTCAGTTAAGATTAAAAGTGCCACAAAGGGTCATATAATAAAGCAGGGAGATTTTATTGTCCTTGAAGACCTCAAAAAGTAGCATTACTGCAACGAAAGGAAGAAGAAAAGGAAACGTTTTGTAGGTTTTCCTGTTTTTCTCATACTGAAATCAAAGGCTCTGATAGTTTTTTTCAATTATTTTAAAAAGAAATACTGTATGGTAAATTACCTCAAAGCACTGCAATTCTTGCCATATCTATAGAAAATTTTCCTTTATTGCACCACAATAAAATTTGTGCTTCATAGCTTTCTATATAGATTTACTTTATACATTTTATATACTATACAAGTAGAGCTATTCTGGTATTAACAAGGAAAACAATATGACCTTATTAAAGGCAATGTCCTGTGAGTGGAAAATCTTTAGTTATACGTCCACCGCAACACTAAACTCTTCTGTTTTGTAACAGCCATAACATCACTTGTGGTTTGTATAAACTAATTGGTTACCTGTGTGTCTATGTGTAGTTACCATGGTTACCATGTTCGTGTGTAGCTCATTGTGAGAGCATTGTGAGAGCAACGCAAGAGCATTGTGTTAGAGCATTGTGTTAGCAACACATAGGTTGTGGGTTTGATCCCCGGGAACACAAGTACTAATAAAAAAATGTATACCTTGAATTCACTGTAAGTCCCTTTGGATAAAAGCATCTGCCAAATGAACAAATGTGTCTACCAGCTTTATAAAGACTCAGATCAGCTATATAAAGGTTAATGAATGTAAAAATTATTCCTTCTGCCTTTGAAGCATGACATTGTTGTGTTTTGAATACATATGTACAATAAAGTGGGTATAAACGAAAAATGAACTGGGTCAGGCATCTGTTTTGATAAAAGAGATGCTTTATATGTATTTAGGTATTCAAAACATTGCCTGATAATTAAGCATCAGTTTATCCCAAATGGTGCAAATTTATAATATTTTGTGATTAGTAGGTTATCCAGTATAAGCGTATAGTTAGTATGGATCATAATATATTAATATATGCTGGTTAACAATCACAGACAGCATTGCGTTCATCACCACCTAATGTTTTATGAAAATGACCTTTAGGAGTCATTCCACTCAATCAATAAGAGGACACAAGGCCTGTAGGGATTATTTAAAACCCAGCATCTCGGAAGTAGGACACTACACATTCTTCTACAATCCATATTAATAAGGCAACCCAAATACATTTTTACATTTGTGCATTATGTACATATGACATCATGTTTTGGGAACGCATTTCACCAGGAAGGCCTACTTACTACACTATATATTATAAATTTGTTTCTATATTTACAAGACATTCTGTTTGTACTAGTGTGGTACACTCACAAATGGCTCTCCCTCAAACACAGCTCATAAGTCGCAAGTTGGCCACTGATGCAGTATAAAAAGCACAAAGCAATTGTCAGTCTTGGAACGTTGGGACACAGAGTTCATGGAAACTGCCGCAATAACATTTCTCTCTGGGGAGTCTGTAATGACTGATCAAATCTACAAGACACCCATAGCTCATCTTTAACGTGCGGTAAATGACGCTGACAGAAGAAAGAAAACAAAAAGAGCAACACTGAGAAGTGAAAGAAAAGATAAAATATTACGAAGAGAAAAGACAGGGTTTGAAAAGATGGATAGAGACAAAAAGGGGCATTATTACTGTACATTTTGCCCCCCCACTGCTGTTTTGCATAGATGTCACTGTGCTGCCGTGGGCTCTGTTGGAGAAGCATTAGCATAAGGTGATCAGAGGGCCTGTCTGACAGGAAACACAACAGTCTCAATAGTGAACATTTAGTGACCAGTAGAAAATACGAAGAGATTCGCACTGCAGCATCAATGACTCATATCATTCATTGTCATGCTCATTTTTCTGTATAACGAATACTGATATTTGCTAGAATTTCAGATGTTCAGAAGTGTGTGTTGGACATAGAAGCACAGTGATAAAAACACACAGCTAATGATTTTAACAGCTGAAATAAGACATTAAGTTGGAGGGTATATTTTTTGTTAGAAGCAGTGAAGTGTGACAATTTTTTTCACATTTTTGATTAAAAGACAGTTCTGTACAATTTCTTTCCATAATGATTTACGGTTCATTTCTCAGTTTAATTTATACTTGAATCGGACAGATGTGGCTAAGCTCCCTGTCTCCAAAGAATTAGAGCATGTTTCATTCAGACTGTTTCATTAACACCAGGGGCCTACAGAAAGCAATCCCAGAATGCACTGTGCTTTGTTCAGAGGCTGCTCTACAAAACATAGTGCACCAATGGAACATATCCGAGTCCTGTTTCCTGTAAGCAAAACAAATGACAAGCTCCATGACAGCTTTGGCTGACTTATAAGCAGTCTGTCATGAAAAAATAAATAAACCATGAGTCAAATTAATTTAACAACTGGAAACGCCCTGTTAAACTACCCCAAAGGCACAAACCTACACCCTAAGGCAAAAATGTCCCACAAATAAAAGCTAATTAAAGCAAAACATTTCCTCCAAAATATACTGTTTCTTGAAAAACAGGCTTTAGCTAGGCAGATTACAAATACCAGATTTTTTTTTCCAGCTGCAAATATGTTTTTGTTCCATGATACATAAAACAATATCACAAAAGGTTTTAAGAGAAATTTAAGAAAATGCAATGAGGTATAACAAAATAACAAAATTTAACTTTTTTAAAATAAGGTCTAACGGCCACTGAAACAAGCTTGAATGTTGTTTGCAGACTGGCAGTCTAACGTTCCTGAAGCATTAGCGCAGAGACCATTAACTAATAGAGATTAAAAGCCTGATGCCTCCCTCGGATTACACTTCCAAAGCACAAGACTGATTGATGAGAATCAGCAGGCTGCCTAGAATCTCCGCTTTCATTAAGGTTTCCCTTCCTCCTTCCATCCACCCACCCATCTCTCCATCCGCTCCACTATACCTCAGCGCATCTCTGTGGGGGAAGATGAAGGTAAACAGATGGAGTGGTCTAAAAGAGATAAGTGGCAGCACTTTAGCATGAGCACTAAAAAGGTTCTATGCACTAAAGGGTCATTTTTGCCACCTGATGTGATCTATTCTGACATGAAAGAAGTCCACCTATATGTCATCATCTGCTTTAAACCTTATTTTATGAGATTCTAGCACAAACCTAAAGAGGTTTTCGCAAGGACCAGCAGTAATCAGAGATTAAACCAGGGGCTTTCAAGATTCAGACTTGGTCCACTATCCAACCTATAGGTTCCAGCATTTTTAAGAGCCACATATGTAACAATTAAATGAAGTGAGATAAGAGTGACATAATCATGAACTCTGAGCAGAAATCAGCTTTGCCTGGACATTTCATGTCAGTAGCAGGAATTGAATCTGTAATCTTTGGGTTGCAAGTCTAACTCTCCAACCATTAGGCCACAACTGCCCCGAAATTTGGTGATTAATCTGCAGTCAGGGCAAGTCAGTGACATTTGCCAAAATCTTGCCAATGTGCTGTGATTGTGATTTTATGGAATTGAATTTCACAGAAAATTATGTGGTTGTACTGACAGTTTTACAGGAACTTTAGTAAACAATTTCATTGTACATATACTTTGTGTAGTTTAAATGCATTTATTTGGCAGACACTTTAATCCAAAGCCACTTACAGTGAACTCAAAGTTCACATTTTTATTAGTATTTGCATTCCCTGGGATTGAACCCACAACCTTTGTATTGCTAACACAATGCTCTACCAGTTGGACTACAGGAATGGTAGCCCAGCTATCGGAACACTGAATAATACACTGGAGAAAACTTTTTTGAATTTCTTTGTACCTGTGACAATTACAATAAATAATTAAATTCTCAAAACATTTATGGTAGCCAGTTCCCCTACATTCATGATTGTGGTTTACATCATGCTTCTCCAAGCAATGGGAAGAAACACATTTATCATGTGAGTTTGTTGTGTTTAAGTGACTTGACAGTTGAGTTGGTGTGATCTTCAGTTGTTCAGTGTGTGATGACAATTGTTTTTCTCAAGCTATTTACAAAGTTAGCAATCATGTATTGCCTCATATTTTGCTTCAGATTTTTTAAATACATGGTGTAATCCAGCCTTCATGATCTCACAGATGGCAAATTCCATTCTTATGAATAAAAACACTTGATATTTTACAATTTACTCCATTGTTATTGATCCTGCTGTTTCTCGTGCCGATAGCGCTGCTTTAGGATGAGTCAAGAACAATGTAGGTCAAATTTAAAAAGGTTTTAAGACCCCTACAGTTTGCTTCATTCCATTGGTTATTTAAAAAAATAGTTTCATCAAAGAATGTAAGATGTAGTGACAACACTGCCCTGGAGGAAAGCGATACTTTTATCATCTGGCATGCAGCATTCTTCAATGGTCCTCATTCCCTATTGTTAAGCCCTGGGTTATAATGGATCATGTAGCCTCACATTAGTTCTTATAAAGGGCAAATGGTGCTCAAAGACAGTGCAGGATTTTTGGAAATAGCAAACAAAAGAGCAAAGATGACAGAAGCGTCAGCTCTCCGCCCAGGTAGGAGTGTGTGTGCGTGTGCCTGAGAGGAGCAGTTATGTCATTCTCAGGAGAATAAGGTGCCCTGACAAGGCAATCAGGAGTGAAGTGATTTTGCAGCCACCCGGCCTCAGTGCTCTCGTCCCTCACTCTGATGAGCTTTTGACAAATGGAGAGCAGCCGAAATTGGTTTTGTATGAGTGCTTTCAGATCTGTCTCTTAGCAGGATTATTGCCACCTGTCTTCATTGGCTACACGAGTCTGTCTATTCACCTCACTGAAAGGTTTAGCGGCTACTGTATAGAAGGCTAGTTGTTTTGAATAAAATGACAAAATGGCTTATAAAAACTCCAGCCTTTCATCTCAGCTTCTAACTATTAATGTTAATATTCCACCCCTCCCCTTTCTCATTGGCGCCCAGGTGACCAAACTGCAGAGGTCAACAGCGCTACTGGAAACAAATCTGTTTATCACATATCCTCCAAATGTCAACCAGAAGCTGAAACAAGAAGGCTCTGGTGGTGCAGGACCTGTTACAAAAGTTCCATTACAACCCTTACAATCTGCTTATGCTCCCTATTACATAAAATGACACATAGCGCATCGCAATCAAGTGAACTTCTATAATCGCATAAGTTACTCAAATCAGATAATAAAAGCTGAGGGAAACTTCAGCTTTGAGTTGGTGATATCTCCTGTGATCAATCATAAGGGCAGCTACAGAATCTTCTGCCTAATCATTAATACAGCAACAAAAGAGAAACTATTATTTTAAGTCTGGGAAACAGAATCAATAGCCATGATCAATGGGTGGATTCACAGACTGTGTCACATTTACAAGGGAAATTCAGGGTGAGTGTTGCATAGCAGTGGCTCAGCTTTGGTTTTTGATACAGGTATGTGAGTATGTAATTTTCACAACAGGGATTAGAGGGAAAAAACTGTAGTATACAAATGGACCTTTGTGACATATACAGAGAGATTAGATATGTCTAATTTTGAGTTTTGATTGATGTCTTTTATTTTGTTGCATCTTTTATTTTGAAATTCACATTTTTATTTTGTTTTACCCTGTCCTGCTTCATGTTTCCTCTTCCTTGTTTTAGTGCCACTGTATTGTTTATGACTTTGTGTCTTTTTATTGTCTTGTCTTTTTTTGCAGTCTTGTATTTTGTATCGTAGCTGTTTGTTGTGCTGTTTGATAATTGTGTTAGTTTTGTTGTAGTCCTGTCCCTGCCTCTAAGTTTACCTGTGTCTTGTTTTCTTTGATTAGTCTATTTACCTTGTATTTCCCATGTATTGTGTCTGTTGTTGTTTATTGTGTTTTCCATTTACTCCCTGTGTTATTATGTGTTTTGGATTATACCTGTATGTATGTACAGAGAAGCTATTTGCCATGGAAACCAAGTGATTCATATTTGGATTTAATAATGTGGAATGTTTGTTTTTTTCTTCTGCATTGCCCCTAATAAAACAAGTTTCAAAGTACAAGAAAAATTTAAGGTGACTTTGAGATCATGTTTTTTTAAAGCATTAAAGCCTCATATTTAGTACAGCATTTATGCAGAATTATACAAGGCTGCAGTTATTGTTGAATCTGGTAAACAGGAGTTTGACCCATACAAATTTTATGGAGGACAATCTAAGTGACATGTATAAAGTGCTAAATGTAATGATGAAAAGACTAGTATTTAGTCAAGGTTAATCTGACACCTGTGTCAATCATTTAAACATTGGGGATTTTTAATTAAAAAGGAATGCCCTCATAACAAATGGGACAGGACAGATCCATCAGAGGTAAATTAATTAATATGCGTCAGTGTGGTATGTTTGGCACAGACTGGGCTTATTAACTGTAGTGAAATGAGAGCTATTACACAACCGTAAGCTGTGGTAAAAACATCAGTTAATGAAATGAAAGGTGCACAGTGAAAGACAGATGTACTGTCTGTCTGTGTGTGTGTGTGTGTGTGTGTGCGTGCGCGCAGCTTGTTTTATGGGCTCTATACTGTCTTCTATGTAGTGTTTTCAATTTCTTAAAATACAATTTAACAGCTCAGCTTATGTTTTCCTGTAGTTCAACTGGTAGAGTATTGCATTAGCAGCACAAAGGTTGTGGGTTCGATCCCAGTAAATGCAAGTACTGATAAAAGCTATTCCTTGAATTTGCTGTAAGTCACTGGGTCTGCAAAATGAATAAATGTAAATATTGCTCTGGTTTAAGCATCTAATATCGAGAAGATTTAAACTCATTTAGCAAGTAGTCTTGTTCACACTGCAAGTTATACTGGCCAAGAACTGCCTACTTAGACAAAAACAGGCTTTCTAATTGCCAAGTAAAGTGAACTGCCACAGGTAGTTTTTATTATTATTGTGGTTGCATGACTGAAAAAGTCATCTTTGGTGAAAGGCCAAAAGGCTGTGTGTACGGGTGAAAAAAGTGAACAGGTATTAGCCAGTTACCGTCGCCCATAACCGAAATGTGACCTCTGCATTTAACCCATCCTTCGTGAGGAGTTAACACACACACCTGGAGCAGTGGGCAACTATCCCTGCAGCGCCCAGGGTGCAATTGGGGGTTAGGTCTCTTGCTCAAGGGCACTTCAGTTGCTACCTGCCAGCGCTGGAATCAAACCAGCAACCTACTGTTTACAAGCCTCCTTAACCAGTAGAACAGACCTCAGGCCTATAAAGCTCTTAATAACAAAGTCTGCAAGAGCAACATTTAATTCTACATTTAATTAAATACATTTAATTTCATAAAACAAAACTTACATCTGACATTTACACAAGCAAGTGGGACATCCATTATGTAAAATTAAACCAATCCCCTGATTTTGGATGAGTGCCTTTAAATACCTTATGGCAGTAATTTTGCAAATGATAAGGCATGATGGAATGGCAGGTTTAATTATTCATTCAAATAGGGAGAGATTAGTTGGAGCCATGCAATACCAAGTCATTATTGCATTATTATTTAAGGAGTCATGTTATAATTTTAATAAAAATGGTATCAGTTATTTTCTTTAGGTCCAATTGAATGTTAAATAAGATTTCTTACACAATAAACAGTCCTAAGTAATTTTTGATTAACAACATTTTTAACTCTCTTTCAATGAGAATGAAAAATCATATATGAGATCCATTAATATATCAATTATTTCTCCCAGACAGCAATGAGATTAAATAAAAGGGGGAGAGGAAATCTTAGCTTAGATCTGTCTCAGATATTGCTCCTTAGAAAAAACTCAATACAGTGGCACTGAAGTATTCTCACCTCACCACCAGATTTGTATTATTCTTATAGGCTAGCTTTGAAAAGTCTGCATTTCATTGTGAAAAAAGTCACAAAACAGTTCAGGTTAAAAAGTGTTGCACAATCTGGCGCTTATGTGTGAGAAAGCATTTGACAGACAGGAATCTGCAAGATCCATTTGAGACATTTCTTAAAAAGACATTCACTGTCAAATTTACTAACCTTTTTGATAAGGCAGAATATAACTTTGTATATTTTTATTTCGTGCTTTTAATGTATTTGCAACGCTCTGTCCTCATGGTAAGTAAATCATGTGCCGCATTCTTTGACGCTAAGTATGCTTTTGGTCTAGTGCGCTGCCACCTTTAGTGTGTAAGCAGTGTGTAAGTGTGTAAGAGTGTGTCTATTATATGAATGTAAATGAAAACAGAACCTGGAGTTACATGCATGTTGAAATCACTAACCATTGTCAACGAATTATGAGTTTGTATGAGTGTCACAAAATCAGATGCAGTATTTCTATAAATTAATATAAATAAGTAGGCCTTAAGTAATTTCGTATGTTTGCACTGTTGTGGGAATACAAGTATTGAAATAAATATATACCTTGAACTCACTGTAAGTCACTTTGGATAAAATCACCTGCCAAATGAATAAATGTTCTTATACAATATATGGAAATCTTCTGCAATGCATAGGCACAATATATGGACAACTTTAAGTACCACTAACATTAATGCTACTTATCATTCCCAACATGCCACACTCTCCCCACAAACTGTTCAGATCAGTGATGACATTAAATTACAAAGCAAATAACGTTTAGCACAAATTTCCCTAAAGAATGTAAGCGCCCATAATCAACTCTTTTAAGTATGTGTTGATTAAAGTAAAAATGAACAGTCGTGTCCTGAGGGATGTGTTGCATTGTGTTTTGTTTCTCTCTTTAAATGCATTTTCTTTAATCCAGTGCACTGATATTGTCTTCCATAAGTATAATCATCCAGAAAATTAATAATCATTTGTTAACACCACAATGAATCATTACGCTTTGGACAATTAATAATGGAGGAATGAGCCAGGACTTATAATTACAACGCTTATGATGCGTATCATCAAAATTTTAATCCAACATTCCCCTGTTTAATTTAGCCCAGGTTGTTGGTCATTAGTGGCTTTTCCGGTTGACTTGAAGGTGTTTCAATCAGCGAAATCATTGCTTACTTCAAAAGCTGTATGCAGGTCGATTAATTCTATCAAAAGAAACCATGGGGAGTTTTCCTTATTTCTACAAAGAAACCTTAAACTGAGGGCAAAAGTTTTTAAAATAAAGAAAGCAAATGTTTCTCTGAAATTAATTATTAAATGTAGGTAGTCTACTATTGTGTGCAGTCATATTTAAACAAACTAAAGCATGTTGACTTATATTTTTATGTATGTAGCATATTTTTGTATAAATTTCTGTCTTTAAATGTACTTGATGTTCTTTGTAGAGACGCTAACTTCTTTCAAGTCAGTTAAACTGTCATACCCTCAGATCAAATATTCAAATACTGACTGAAGCGTTTAACAGTTCTCTAGCTTTAGGGCCCTACAGCCTTGAATCCACTTCTCAACAAATGAATTATCTTTTTTGATTAAATATAGTTTGAATTTTTTATATTCTCCCAGAGATTCACGTTGCTCATTACCAGAGTCTTTTAGTTCACACAGGCAAATGGTGTGTTTATTAATTCACTCATAGGAATGACAGCAGAACAAAAATAGGGAGAACTTCTTGTAGTGTTTTTTAGTTTAAAAACAACAGATCAATGTGGAAAGTAGTGCTGAGATCTTGAGTCATTTCCATAAACTTGAGAGCAAGCCCTCACACTGAGTGGATATCTGTTCACTTCAAAATATCAGCACAATAGCAAGCTTAATAAACCCATTTACTCAACTAAACATGGATAAAGCAAAGACCCTCAGCCCTGGATTCAGACAAGGGTCCAGCAGCACTTGTCCCTAAAGACTTTTCATTGAAGCTGTATACAATTGCTAATGTCTCTACTCAAAGATTTTGAGCAGTAATCTCATGGTGTGTTTATGACAGGTTGTAATGTTCCATTGTGACCATGTAGATAATAGTGCAAGAGAAAATGACTGTAACTTTGTGGTTGTTTCACAAATATGATAACCTGCAGGAAATACACTGCATACAGCTAGCATAGTCAAGCCAGTCATAACTTATTTCATCTGTTTAAAGACAGTGATTCAAGTTCAATACTTGCATGCACACACATACACACAAAAACAAAAATGTTTTAATCAGAATGTGAAGATGGCCTCTGAAAACATCTTTACATTGAAGTGGTTGAGAAACGTCCTTTAGATTTTGTGGTTTTAAATAGTCCATTCTTGCCCTGAGTGGAGCTTGATTAAATGAGCTAGAAAAAAATGTCTTTTAACGTTTTGAAAAGAGGAATTCTCTTCTTCATAGTCAATTGGTGCGCTTTCAGAGGCCCACGTATTCATTAGCACATAACATTATCGTGCCTTCTGACAAAATGGCAAGGTAATTTGGTAGCTTCAAGTGTAACGGAAAACTGATCCCTAGATTCCAACTAATGACCCGTCTCATTTTTTCCAGTAAGTCCTTGATGTGTTTCAATCACAGCCTCCACTGGCACTCGAAAGTGCACACCAAAACTTACTAGACCTTGATAAATTACCAATTGTAGTAAACATATCACTTATCAAATCATTGTTAAGTTTAATTTGAAATGGAATGGACACAAGCGATGGATTCACAAAGAAATTCCGTCCAGTAGATGCTGTTTAAGGGAAGGCCAATGGGAATCTAAATAACACCAGCAGAAGACTATGTAGAGTATACAAGTACCTAGATGAAGTGATTTTGCAATAAGGTTCCTCATGCATTCAGGACCATCTGTTCAGGAGAACAGGGCTGAATCACAGTTAGCGGGACAACACAGTCTTTAGCCTGTGATAACATACTGCTTTGTAAAGCCTGATTTGTTTTGCCATCACTGAAATTTTCTGACAAGGAGAAACAAATATGACAACATCAGAGCAACACTTCATTAGGTCAGGCTTTGCTAAAATTAATCAATGGCAGGCGGAGGGCTTGGAACATGTGTGAAAGGCAGGAACATCAAATACAGCGCCGTCCCAAAGCCCGGGCCTTTGTAGAACTTGTTTACTCTCCCAAAGCCATTCAAAATGTCAAACTTATTTATTCTAACTTGAAGAGGCACTGCGGCCTTCTTTTTATATTTGTCAACACTGCAAGACACCAAAGCGTTATTTGAAGAGAGAGAGAGGGAATGGGAGAGAAAAAAGAAAGAATTCCAAAATAAATCCTTTTATTTCTTAATTTCTCTTTAGGGTAAAACCACTCTGACCACTTCATAGTTTCCTCTACGCTACGTCAGGGCACAAGTGTTATACAAAAAGCACAAAAATACCACTACAAATCATGACCGCACACAACAGGCTGATTTGTTCAAACACCATGTGACTCACACAAACCCACTTTGTCCCCCTGTAAGCAAACTTCTCAACAACCGGCAAACTAATAAATAAATAAAGCTTTAATGAGCTGACATAGGAGTAAACACACTCTTCACAAATCTCATTCCACAAATCAATGATTCGTATATTTGTAATCTGCTTTGTTCTCTTTCTTTCTTTTTCCTTTTTTCTTTTCTTTCTTTCTTTCTTTCTTTCTTTTTCATTTTTATTATATATTACATATTACAGGAGATTCCTAGTGCTCAATGATACATATATTTGTAATCTGCTTTGTTCTCTTTCATTCTTCTTTCTTTCATTCTTTCTTTCACTCTTTCTTCCTTTCTTTCTTTCTTTTTTCTTTCTTTTTACTTTCTCTCTTTCCTTTCTTTATTACATATTACAGTGAAAGAGATTCCTAGTGCTCAATAATACGTATATTTGTAATCTGCTTTGTTCTCTTTCTTTCTTTCTTTTTACTTTCTGTCTCTTCTACTTTTCTTTCTTTCTTTCTTTCTTTTTTATTTTATTTCTTTCTTTCTTTTTCCTTTCTATATTACATATCACAGTTAAAGGAGATTCCTAGTGCTCACATCCGCTATCAGCAGTGTCCACACCTTGGCAGAGATGGCGAATAGTGAGCATTGGAAAAAGCAGGCAGAACCAATACAACAGGCCATATGCCTCAACATATGTACGCAGAGCAGCAGGATGGATGAAGGAGAAAAGGGGAGAGAAGTACAGACAGAGAAAGAAAGAGTGTTGAAAAGGGAAAGAAAGATAAAATGAGAGAAAAAGAGAATGAGATAGTGGGGGTGGGGGGTATCAGGTATGTCCTGACAGGTCTTAGCTTGTTATAGTTTGTGAAGGCTCCTCGGCCATTAGCAGCAGTTTGACAAACTCCGGCTCATGATTTATTCTGCTAAGGCATATTGCGAGGCTGTCGGAATTCAGCATGCTAAAATCCTAATTAAAACTGTTAATCACAGATTCCTGTTTGTTCAGCACACCGTGTGAAATGAAAAATGCATTCAAATTATTCACTAATGCTCTTTTTAGACAGGTAAGCCTGCATACCCTCAAGCGTCAATATGCACAGGAACTCTGCAAAGTTTTCACCAAAGCTTATGAACACCTTGGGGTTTGGCTTTATAGTTTCTTTCTCTTTCTCATCACTTTCATGTGCATCTGCAGTTTTAAAATGACTTCAAACAAAGATACCTTGTTTTTAAGTAAAACAAAAATCTATTTGAAACATGCCATGCCTAAAAGCCAAATAACTAAACATATTGATTTTTAGCATAATTGTAAAATATAAATGCTATATAAGCTAACAATGGTTTACTGTGTGAAGAATTGTTTACCAACATTTACTGTATGCTAATCATTACATTTTAAATGTAACAGATAACATATCATCATAGCACATCTTCTTCTGTATGAAGATGTATTTCATATATATAGGCATATTTCACTATAGCTAGGCACATTTTACTCATTTGGCAGACGCTTTTATCCAAAGAAACTTTTTGAGTGAGTTTCACCAGGAACCTGGGATTGAACCCACAACCTTTACACTGCTAACACAACACTCTACCAGTTGAGCTACAGGAATGGCTAACATTTTTTTGCCCTTTACCAGAAGCTTTACCAGCCCTCAGCTTCCAGAACATTCCAGGCCTCATTTGAAACATATTCAAATAAAACACATGACTGGAGGTTACAGCGGTGTCTCACCTTATTCTGTTAATGACAAAAAAAGTGACTAATAAAAAATAAAATAAAAGATTTATTTTGCTAGTTCAAGCAGCAGAAAAAAAAACTGAATTTAAAGAAATTAACATGTGTTTGTTACGACTGAACAGCATTCAAAGATCCTTTTAAAGGACTTTTCACACTGTGCTTAATGCTAGACTATTGATGTGTCCGATCAATGTTATTGACATAAATATGCAAATAACTTAGTTAACAAGTACACCATGAAATCTTCTGAACAGTGTGAAACATGAAACAATATAACCCAGGATTACAGTTTATAATAGCCATGGGTTAACAACTTCATGTGTGAAACGCCCACGTCCACAAAAACATACTGATATATGTTTATAAAATGAGAAGGGGGGTGGAGGTCTGGTAGGGGGAAAATAGAAATCTTAAGTGAGGGGCTGGGATAAAGGAAAGTAAGGGGGGCGGGTGAAATACAAATGGTTCTGTGGCTGCCTGCTGTGGAGACCCCATTATAAACAACAAGGGACGCAGCATGAGGTCGGTCCACACACTTCTATGATGTACCTGTCGGGTAACTAAGAGGAAACACAAGAAGGAAGTTTGACTGGACAAGAAGCAAAGCAGAGAAGATTCTGAGGTGAAATTTGGGCATCTTGAGCGGTTGCACATTTGTGTCACCTCTGTTTCATTGTTGGGTGTGATTTTGTTTG